>VUQJ01035912.1:12048-23279 GCA_015108635.1 Andinoacara biseriatus
TGAACTTTAGTTATAAGTAGTGAGGGTGTTTCTTCCTTTTACTTCTTCCACTGGAAATTACTAACCAAAAGTAAAGCATCAAAGCAATTTCTTCTATAAACTAATTCTGAATTTTTGTGGTTCACAGAGAGCTGCAGGTCTTTGTCATCCTCTGCACACCACGTTCACATATCAGGATGTCGGTGCAGTTCTCTGGCTGGGAGGTGATCGATGATGGTGCCTCTTTTACTGGTGTGGTGCTAGAGCCGTCGCAGAGACCTCAAAATCGGGGAGTCTACACTATGTACCACGGGACCAGCCTTGCCAGTGCACGGCTCATCATTGCAAATGGCTTTAACCAATCATCAAATGGCATGCTGGGAAAGGGTGTCTATGTCAGTCGTGATAAGAACAAGGCAGCCAGTTATCCAAAGAACAGCAGCTCTGCAGACCGCGTGGTCCTTGAGCTGCGTGTGCATGTTGGTCGTGTCAAACGTATTGACAAGGACAACCATCCTCTGCAGTACACCTGGCACTCACAGGGCTATGACACTGCCTGGGTGCCCCCCAAGTGTGGCATGACAGCTGTGAAAAGTGGCATGGAGGAAGATTGTGTGTTCGATCCCAAAAGAGTGACTGTGATAGGCATTGCAAACGCTCCAGACACCAAAGTAAGGACAGACCTTCAGCAGCTTCTTGCGAAAAAATCCAAATCACTCGGAAGAGGAGATGGTGATGATGCAGATGTGTGTCCCCTTTGCAAGAGAAAGACACAGCAGGGCTCCCAACACTTCAAGCAACAGTGCTGGAAGTGTGGGCAGAACATCTGTATTCTTATGTCCAAGCATTTCTGTGCAGACAGACCCTGACAGTCGAGAAAGGAACAAGAAACTGGATAATCCATGTGTACTATTTATCAGCTGATGTGTCATAGCGGGGTCAACAGCAAATTATAGCTGATGCAATTGGCGAAATATGTTCCAATAGTCAATGTTGAATTTGTGATAGGGGGATTTTTGTAAGCGCTCTACAAAATTTTATCTGTAAACATAATTCTTAAGTCTATTATAGTGTTAATTTCCTATTCATAATGGATGAGTTTTACACTATCTGATCATTATTCATATTACTACTATATATTGTTATATGAAAACAAGAAACATGATCTGTTGTATTTACTGAGCACAACATTTAACAGAATTACATAAAATAAATATAATTATGATATAAAAAACTATTGTATAAACTCGTGATTTCTAAAACTAACAACATATCTGTTGCTATTTGTTGCTGTCTGCATGCACAGAAATTCATATTTAAGACAAGTTCACATTTAACTAATATTTTGTGGTGAGTAACGTTGCTGTTCTACAGGAATATAACCAGGTTACAACCAGCTTGCAGGCAGTCGAGTCCTCTCCAGCTGTGCTCATTGACAAAGATTCATTCAGACTGATGGCAACATGTTGGCAATCTGGCCGCATTTATAAAGGAGACAGAAGTTACCTTTTACAGTCTCTCTGAGAGTGATTGCAGTGAGCCTGGGTCAGACTGCAAATCAGACTCCTATCAGATAACCTGAGCGTTTTAATTTCATTTTAAAAAATGATATTTGGTGTCCCTGTATCAATACAATGTCACAACACTATCCTGTTTCAATTTATCTGTCACCCCTAATACAGTAACATTTTAGTGCTGACATGAATTCAGGCTGGTGTTTTGTGGATACTGTTCAATGAAGCCGTGCGCCAGGCCTTTGTGGCATATGTTTGTTTAATGTGGAGATAATGATCTACCTGTTCTTGTTTGCATAATAGGGCCACCCACTTCCTAATCTGTTTAGTCCAGTCCAGTTAATGATGAACAATTCACAGATTGATAAGACTGCAATTCTTAGAGATAGTAACACGAGGTTCCTCTCCAAACACTCAATATGCAAGAAGGAGTGTGTAAATGAACCAAACCATTTGAGTGGTAGAGTTTTATTAATGAACATTTGAGTGTATTTTAAATAAAATAGTCTTTTATAGCTCGTACGGGGGTCGAATTCGCGACCTTGGTATTATTAGCCCGACGCTCTAACCAACTGAGCTAACCAGCATTCGACTCAAATATCTGACATGTCAGTCAGCAGTAGTCGATAGCATACATGTGTACAAAGTTCAAAGGTGTAGATTTCATATTCCCGTAAACTGAACAGAAAGTGAAAGTAAGAGGGATCGAGCCACCCAGCACAAGGTAAGGCTTTAAGTTTGTGAACGTCAAGTAACAAAAGATGTTTTGCTGTATTTATCAAGAGCGATCGGTACTTTAGTTTTAATGTCAAACCTTAAACTACTGATATCCTACTGTGTTGTCATAAAACCCGGTTAACGGTTAAGTAATGTTTGGTTTCTGCAAATCAAAGTAATATTAGTTCATTTCCGGGCATTTATATACTCAATACTGCCAAATACGCCGCATCAAGCATTATACTATAGTTTACAGTATTAGGATCGATTATGTAAGTTGAAAGATTGATTTAGTACATCAAATGATAGACTACTTCTCCACATAAGCTTACAGCTTGTTTTAAAACAAGGTACTTCTGTTGTGTTCTGCTATGTGCAACAATTCCTATGCAGAGTTACACTGAATCAATCCTGGATGTGTAATAATTTACTCGTATCTTTCCTTCCTCACATAGATTC
This sequence comes from Andinoacara biseriatus, assembly GCA_015108635.1. Lineage (NCBI taxonomy): Eukaryota > Metazoa > Chordata > Actinopteri > Cichliformes > Cichlidae > Andinoacara > Andinoacara biseriatus. Next base: position 14,718 of record VUQJ01035912.1, read on the forward strand.
TGGTGTTTACAGAGCCTGAACATCATCCATTTTTGAAGCAGGATGTCGCTACAGTTCTTTGGATGGGAGGTTACCTACGATGACGATTCTCCCCGTGTGGAGCTTGGGGCCTCCCAGATGCCTAAAGATAAGGGTGTCTATACCATGTACCATGGCACCAGCATTGCCAATGCACGCCTCATTATTGCCAACGGCTTTCAGCAGTCGCAGGGGGGCATGCTAGGAAACGGTGTGTACGTCAGCCGTGATAAGAACAAGGCACAACGGTATCCATTAAAGAACCCCCCTGCAGACCGCGTGGTCCTCGAGTTACGTGTGCGCGTTGGCCGCGTCAAACGCATTGACAAGGATAACCATCCTATGCAGTACACTTGGAACAAGCATGGATACGACACTGCTTGGGTACCCCCCAATTGTGGCATGAAAGCTGTGCCCAGTGGTCTAGAAGAAGATTGTGTGTTTGACCCCAAAAGAGTGACGGTTGTAGGCATTGCAATGGCTCCAGACGCGGTACTGACAGAACTTAAGCAGCTTGTGGCTAATAGCGTCAGAGGAGACTTGGGTGGCGGTGCTGCTTTGGGTGTATGTTCACTGTGCAAACGAAAGCAGCAGCAGGAGTCTCCACACACCAAGCAACCATGCTGGGGGTGTGGGCAAAACATCTGTATTCTTATGAGCAAGCATGTGTGTCCAGTTAGCATTCAGTGAGGCACTGAAAAACTGCAGAACCGTGACATAGATGGAAGGATTCATGTCTATGTGATCTAGCTAGCACCTCGAACTGAAAGTGTGAATGAATGTGAGCAAAATTATCAGCTCAAAAGCTCCGTGTTTTCTAAAGTTTCTGCTCTTTCGTACACAAAATTAGTGGTCTATATATTGTTTTCAAATTTTTATATGAATTTTAGGTTGTCACTCTAATTTTAAGTTTATGTGAAATCAAGATAAGACAATCTTTAGATAGAGAAAATTTCTTTATTTGACCTTGAATCTGGATGTGTTCACTGCATTTTAAGTATATTTTGAAAAATGTGACAATCGTGATTTCAATGTACTGAGCTGATTTGATCATGTAAAATAATTAAAGCCATATTTTAAGACCTATCATGTTAGGGGGAAGTGATTTTTCTCTTCAGAAACCTGCTAAGCTACATCATTTCATAAAGCAATCATAAATGCATAGCGACAGATGCAAAGTTCAGGATGAAGAGGAGAGCAGTGAATGAAACTCCAGCAGTCTTTGATCTCCATTCATTTTAGCGTGTTGCAAAAGGACCTGCAAAAAGATGAGAAAAAATATGCTTGCTGTCAAAACAGTGGAAAAAAATCATACTCAGGAATTTCCCTCTGGGATCAATGAAGTATTCTGATTCTGAAATTATTACAAAGGTAAGCACACAAGTATAATCCCTTTTATTTTGACTTTGTGTATGCTATGACCATTTCCACAAAAGTTTCACCAAACAAACGTTCCGATCTGGTGTCTGTAGGTACGAGGCAGCTGCATGCTCACCTTCATGAGTTCCTCGTCGTTTTTGGCATGCAAGTGTCTCAGGAGATACCAGCTGGCAACCTGGACCACTGTTGCTGGTATATCTTGACAGGGAATGTATGCCAGCCTCTCCAGTAAACGTCTTGTTTCCCTGTAGAAGACATAACAGACATGAGCAAAAGCATTTCATGACTCCTTTCTGTTACGCTGCTTGTTGCCATGTAAATGTTTTTCACTCTCTTTCATCTGCTCCCTTTAGGGGTCAGCCTTGCCTCTCTAACTTTGTCTCCAAACTGCTCTACCTGAACTGTCCCTCTGATGTACTCATTTCCAAACCTGTCCATTCTGGTCACTCCCAATGGAAATCTTAGCATCCTCAAGCTTCACCTCCTGTCTTTTTGCCACTACCACTGTCTCCAAACCATACAGTAAACCTTTCCTTTCAGTCTTGCTGCTGTTCTTCCATCACAAATCACCTCTGATACGCATTTCCACCCACTTAACCCCATCTGCACTCTTTTATTTGTAAATATGTGTAATAATTTCTCTTAAAAATGTGTCACTAAAAGACTGGTTATCGGATTTTTATTCTAGCTGAAACTGTCTGACACAAAAATCCCATCTGAAATCACACCGTACTTCTGTCCGCTTCTCTCTTTCCCATCAGTAGTTACTAATATATACAGTGTGGAATGAAAATACGGATACTGTGATTATGCTTGGCACAGGCGTTTCTGCAGCATTTCGCCAGGTCATGGTTGGCAGATTTGCTCTGCTCAGCATTCTCATGAATGCCCTCTAATTAACCATCCTGGCAGTCCTCTGAGGGTGACAGAATGCTATAATACCGGGACACAAAAAAAATTTAGTTTTGCACTTCTAAAAGTACCAATATATTGAAACGCAGATGGACAGATGGAAGCATGGATTTGCAGTTTAAATGAAGCATAAGATTCCTAAATCACTTAAGATGATAAATTAAAGATCAAGTGAGATAAAATCATTTGCATGGCTATTGACCATCACTACTGCAAACTGCACCTAGATGTACATTACTAAAATTCCGCTTGCAGTAGAAATAGCATAGTGAGATGCACTGACCTAGCAGCCATCTTTGTCACAAACTGGAGCAGAGCCTGGAAAAGAAGGGCCACAGGGGATGAGCCCAGCTTCAGAACCTCAGTAGTAGCTTCCAACACCAAGTCCTTCCAGTCATTTCCTGGGACACCCGCCTTAGAAGTCAGATCACACACAATTCAGAGAAAACTTGCAAAGAAAAACCTACACAAAATAAATTCACTTAAAGCTACACTATACTGCCAAAAGTATTTGCTCGTCTGCCTTTGCATGCTTATGAACTTGAGTGATATCCCATTCTTAATCCATATGGTTTAATATGTCAGCCCAACCTTTGCTGTAACATCTTCAAATCTTCTGGGAAGGCTTTCCATGAGGTTTAGGAGTTTGTTTATAGGAGCTTTTGTCCATTCTCCAGAAGCACATTTGTGAGGTCAGACGCTGATACTGGACGAGACGACCTGGCTCGCAGGCTCCACTCTAATTCATCCCGAAAGTGTTTTGTTGAGATCAGGACCAGTCAAGTTCTTCCACACCAAACTCACTCATCCATGTCTTTATGCACCTTGATTTGTACACTGGTGTGCAGTCATGTTGGAAAAGGAGGGGGTCATCACCAAACTAGGCAAAGTTGGAAGCGTGAACTTGTCCATAATGTCTTGGTATGCACAAGCATTACCACGCTGGAATTCAATGAGCTCCTGAGAATGACCCGTTCTTTCAGTAATATTTTTTGAAGCCGTCTGCATGCCCGGGTGCATGGTTTTATACACCTGTGGCCATGGAAGTGATTGGAACACATGATTTGGATGGGCGGCTGAATACATCTGGCAATATTGTGCATATTATTTGCAAACAATGTGTGTATCTCATGCAACAGCTTTCACAGGAACCTTGAATACAATTAAAATTTAATAACAGAAAAATCTGTTTAGCAATAGCAAGTAAATATTGTGAGAAATGGGCTAAAAAGCATAAATACATGGTAAAACCACAAAGTCAGCTTCTTGTTAACCACTTTGGCTCTTTGAGCTTTGGCTGCTCATCCTATAACTCATCCATCTTTTATCTCCTCGACCTTGATTCTGCCAACTTGACGGGGATGCAAAAAGGAGCTGACTAGATTTTTGTGCGTATACATTTAACTTTGTAATTTTTATAAAACACAACTTATTCTTATTCCTAAAATGCTACTTTTGGGATAAAAAAATATTTAGTATCCCTACACAATGCAATAAAAAATTTTCATGTTACTAGTCACAGTACTGATACAATGTATTCATGCTTTAATAGCTGTAATTTGTTGCCCTAATATGATGGCTCCAAATTTATATTTATATTAAACAGGTACTCACCATACAGGGTCCAAGAGCTAGAAGGGCTAGTCGGAGGAGACTGGCTACCTGGCAGCTGTGCACGCCAAGCTGTGAGGCCAGCTGGAGACTCTGTCTATAAACCATGACTGCCTGAACCAGTAGGCCCTGGCTGCGATACACCTCAGCCAGCCACTGAATGGAACAGAAGAGCAGAAGAGTCACAGAATGAATGAAGTAGACTTCGAATAGAGACAAGAATTTACAGATTGACAGGTGGGGGAAAAAATAAATAAAAATAAATAACCATTTAAAGATGCCAACATCGTCATCTAATAGAAAGATAAAATGGCTAGAAGATATCAGCTTATTAATATTAATGATGATTTCATATCTCTCAAAGACCTCAAATGCTATATTTTTTTAAACTCCACATTTATGGTGTAATCCTTTGTAGTACCAACTGCCAATATGTTCAAGACTTTTTGCTGTTACTCCTCTACAGGTAGCAACTATAATATGTTAAGTGGAGCAATTTGAGGTTTTCAAGTAAGGGAAAGCATGGAGAGAGTCTCAGTGAAAGCAAGAGAAGATGCTGGTGGAGGAAAAAAAAAATTCAGTGCAAAAAAATAAAATAATGTTTTTTCAAAATGCTGTCTTTTCTTGAGGTGGCTGTTTTAGCTACATCTGTGTATCCATGTGTCCAGTGTAGTTTAACAGCATTTAAAAGGACCATTACAATAGTGGCAAATTACATCATAGAATAACTTATCAGTTAGTCACTGCAGCTGTGCTGGAGTGAATGAATGAGCAGGTACACGCTTACATGCCATGCTCCAAGGTTGGTGGGGTTCATCATTACAGCACTGCTGAGCTGTTCCAACACAGGTTCTGGGAGGACAGTACCACCATCAGTCATAAGGAGGCTCTGACACTGCACCTGCCTCAGTGACAGAATCACTGCTGGGTGCTCAGGGGACACATTCAAGACCTGTGATAAAGGTAAAACAGTGTCAAACAGGTTTAAACCCTTCAACACAGACGTAATGCTGAGGATGTGTGCACAAAGTGTGTGTGTGTGTCCTCGTGTCCTACCTGTGTGCAAAGGACTTCTGCCTGCTCTAGCTGTCCCTCCAGCATGAGGCCAGTCACTGCCTGTTTTAGTACCCAGTCTTCCAGAGACTGGGCTAGAGGGCGCTCTAATTTATCCACACCACGCACTGAAAAACAGAAAGGTGTTAGCATGCAGTCAAACGTACACAGAGGTGCGCACAAAACAGAAGACAGTAAAGGCGCACCAGTGAACAAACCTTTCTCAGAAACGACAGACATAAGGGTCTGCTGCAGTGCTTGTCTGCGAGGAGCAGAACCAGAAAGATGACAGGAAATGTTTTCGGTGTGACAAGCAGCCATTAACCCGGCCCACGTTGCTGGATCATCTAAAGCAGAGAACAGAATTGAGACTCAGAAATGTACAAGCAGGTATCTCACACAGCCATGTTCTCAGAGAATCATCACATATGACACTGAAAGGTAAGATAAGGTCCCGCCAGTGATATAAATGAACATGAACAAGCTTTCCTTGCTACCAAAAGGCAATTTATTTCCTCTCTACCTTATCCTAGTCGCCCTAATCTGAAGGAGTGGAGTCACCTATATACACAACATAGTTCACTAGAATTGCAATAATTTAACAAATTGATTTTCAGATACATTTACTTGCTTTGTACATTTTCAGCTTTTAATGATAAAAAAAAAAAAAAAGAATAGTGTGTTTACCAGGACAGAGCAGTACAGCTCTCTGCATCGTCTTCAAGGCATTCTTGTGCCTGTCCTCTCCAGAGTGTCTGCCACCGGCCAGCTGGTTCACTCCGCTGTACAACAACGCCCTCTGCAGTGACACAACTCAACTGTTTAACATGCAAACACTGAATATTAGGGTTAAAAAAAATAAATAAATAATTTTTAGCAACTGCAACATCCTATGTTTTAAAATATATTCATAATGTAGAAAAAGTAATGAATTAAATAGAGGCTAATGAAAGAAAAATTAAAAGAATACAACACATAAGGTAAAAATATTTTGATTTTAAAAAGGAATTACAGTCACATTTTTACCTTTCCTTGGGTCATACTGGAGAGACAGGCAACATGGCCAGCCACTGCACCGCCCTGTAATACAAAAGAGCCAAAAAAAAGAAAAGAAAAAAAAGAATCCCAAGCAGTCAAAAATGTTTGAGTATAATTGATTTCTTAGGTATTGCCTAATACAAGCTTACATTTGCCTTTTTAGGGTAGTACTGTGGAACCACTCTGGACAGAAGTGCCCACAGAGAAGCATTTCCAGGATTGCTGTAAATAACACAGGAAAACATAAAAACTTATTACATTATTTATATGTAATTGTTGGCAATTCATAGAAACTGAAAGCACAGAGGTATTTGCTGACCATAACGTTAAGGTAATTAAGTAAAGTATACCTGTGCACAGCTCTTGAAACCTCCCGTGGCACTGCGCTAAAGTTGCCCTGCACAGCCAACAAAGTGCAGGTGAGCAGACATCGCTGCTCGATAGCGCTCCCAGAGGCTGAACCTTGCTTTAGCAGCTCAGTAAGGGCAGCAGCAGCAAGCGAAGCATCGCAGTGGACCAATCCCAAAGCACACAAACAGACCAGAGACTCTGAGATCGGCTCCTTTAACATCGAACTGTGGGAACAAAATCCAGAAACAAAGAGTTTTCGTTTGTAGGCAACACAAGTACAAATATTATAATATCTAATGAAATTTTAAAACAACAAGATATTACAAAATATTTTCTGTGACACAATCAAATAGTTTTCTTAATGGTTTTCTGTCAAATGGAATTCTTTTAAAAACAGTGTGCATGATCCTGTCCCACATATCTCTTTTTGACTTATTTCTCTGGCTTACTGAGCAAAGACTTATCCAGCGATTGCTGAAAGACAGCTTTCATTTATAGCCCCTGGGCAGAGACTCCCAGTGGTGTGCAGTTAAAAATAAAAGATAGCAATCAATTGTGGTAAGCCTAACCTGAAACATAACAGCATTTGGACAATAAGAGAACCTTTGAAAAGTTTAAACCTATAGAGCAAAATAGAAGTAATTCAAAAAGCAGGTTCAAATGTTTTGTCTTCCAGGTTTAGTGATGCTGACTGGCAACAAGCCGTTTTTTACAATCAACATTAAAACAAACCAAAAAAAGCGATAAAGTTTTCTGAGTTTATTTTTATAATAGCAAAGAGTTGGAAATAATGTCTAGTGGGAAAAAGCTACATTATTTATTAAGGCGACGGACAAAAAAACATACACCTGATGCAGTCCAGAAAACAGTAATCTCACCATTTAAAAAGCAGAGTCTTGGCTGAGTCTAGGTTGCCCTGTTGGTGCTGCAGCAGGGCCAGAGCGGTCAGTATATAAGCCTTTTCCTTCTCACTAGAAGCCACAAGCAAGGCACGTTCATAGGCTATAATATACAGATACACATGCACAACAGTTTATTCACAGTCACTGTGGCATGTAAACATGTATTAAATCTCTGATTTTGGTGTTTTTCCATCTTTACCATTGATGCTTTCTGGGATGAGTCCTGCCTTGCAGTAGGCGAGAGCCAACCCAGCCAGGTCACTGAGCTCTTGCAGTGGAGTGGAATTATAAACATGCACCGCCTCCTCCCAATGACCTGAAGTGCTGCAAAAGCCACAGTGGAACATAAGTGAAGTTTAGGATAAAAGTTGAGCAATTTTAAAAATGGTTTAAGGATATAATGAGACAGCTGGTTACCACAATGCACGGCCATAGCTGCCCAGAGAAAACGCCAACTGTTCTGAAGAGGACGTGGACTGAAGCAGTTCAGCTGCTCTGAGGAAGCATTGTGGATTGTGTAAGGTCAGTTGAAAACCCAATATTTATAACATTATGTTCCTTATTTGCTGCATCAATTAGAAAGTAGGGTGTATTTCAAATGCAGACCTTTGGTAAGCCTGTAAGGCCTGTCTCTTCAGCTGCAGGTGCTCATTGAGGTAGCCCAGCATAATGAATGCATCAGGGTCTGACTGAATCCTCTCTAAAAGGGATACAAAAACATTTACAAATGGCAAAAATATCTGCGAGTAACACATGCAGTGCTAAATGAAAACCAACACATCTCTGGATCCTGTGCACAAACTGGCACACAGCAGATGATGTACCCGTGTATTTGCTGAGTGCCACCTGGGCAGCAGAGATGGCATTCATCTGCACGATGTTGTAACGGTACAGCTCTGAGTCTCTGTTGCTCTTATCCAGCAGGGTGGAGCAAACCCAGTAGGCATAACCTTTCACACCTTCCATCTGATGGAGTTGATGAAGACAGAGAAAAATGCATTGGAATATTGAGTCTGACAGACGAAGGCAAAACATCTACTGCAGTTTGTGTTTCACCATGGCATCATTACTATATCCTTACTACTAAAAGGCTTGGAACTGAAAATGAACCACAATGACTAAGAAAGGTGAAGCAAAGACTGTTATTATCTCTCTAATAAGTGGGTATTACAATAGCAACCGCAGTGGTTTTGGCAGGTCACGCACATGTGTGCTGAGTTCAGTGGTGTGCCTGAAAAGATCCATGGTGTCATAGCTTCCCACGCTTTCTGCTATCAGTGCCTGACAGGAAGACAAA
>VUQJ01035914.1:6969-18309 GCA_015108635.1 Andinoacara biseriatus
CACAGCAGACAAATGAGAAACAGCTGGGAGGGAACACAGGAAGCAAAACTGAACCAAAAGCACAAGGACCAGAGACCTACCAAAATAAAACAGGAAATCTACTCACACAGTGAGACAGAAACACAGGAAATGCAGCCAAAATGGAACTACACAAACATAACACTGGGCCACCGGCCCAGGACCATGACAGCGATGCAAAAACAGTGCGTAACAATAACAGCTGCTAATGAAGCCTGTGGTGCGCCCGACCATGGCTGCTGCTCCAGACACTCGTGCAGTTTTCCCACTGAAGTCCTTTTTGTTCAAGATGTTCTGATGTGACCCGAAAAATTTCCTCTCCTGTTATTTTTCCTGGCAGTGCTCTGCAAAATAGGAAGTTTTCTCCGATTGCGTTTCCATGCACAAAATGCACATTGGCCAAGAGCTGAGTTTGTCCACTAATGTCTGTAGACTCATCAAGTTACAGTGCAAATTTCCCGCTGATGCGCATCTTTTCCAAAAAGATTTTTTCGATGTCTGCAGACATCAATATGTCTGGCAATTGTATTATCTGAGAGGGTTTTTAGCTACTTTAACTGCATCAGGGCCGAGCATCTCGTATACGATGGCTTTGCAGGCAGGTGGTATTAATGTCTCTGACACAGTGTGCAGCTTTTTTGATTGGACTACGAGTTCAGCCACTAAGTAACAAGCTTTGAGAGCTCTCTCCGACACCTTTGTGGTTTTTCTCATAAAAGTTACCTGTTTCTCGGTGTGTTCACGCAGGCGAACAAAACAGTCAGTGTTCTTTTTTTGAAGGGACGGGTGTTTGGTTTGGAGATGTCTTTTAAGCTTGCTTGGGACAACGGCACTATTGGATAGCTTTTCCCCAGACTGAGAATAACGGAATCGGTGCTGTTGGATTCCCGGTGAAAGTAAATCCAAACGAAATATAACTTTCATTGTGTTTCCTCAAGCTCATTGTTTTTTCTTTCTTTTGACCACAACTCATACTGGGCTCTTATTCTGGGTTAGAATTTTTTGACCAATTAAATGAAACTGGACAATTTCCTACAGCTCATCTGATGATCTATCGTGGAACACCACTGTCTAATGAGCATGATGATATTCAAAATTCATCCATGGCTTTTGGAAAATCTTCTTTTTCTTTGGGAGCTGCCCATTAACAAATCCATATGCATGCTGTAGACTGAAGTTCTTGCCCTCTCCTTTTTCTTAGACTGAATTCTGAGGTTTCACACTCATAACTCAAGTAAAGCCACAAAGAAAGCGTTCTTACAGAGACGTGGCCTCACCTTTCTGAGCAGATGGATCAGAGGAAGAACACAGATCAGAGAAGAGAAATTGATCTATGGCTTGAAGATGTCTGATCATTAAGCTGCAGGCTCGCTCTCCTTTGTTCGACACTGCATCGATGGAGCAGCGTGCCTTATCTGCTGTGACTGGGTTCTCCTCCAGTATCCTCCTTTTCTCCAACTCAGCGAGGACACCGTCTGTTACAAGGGCTTCAAGGAGCTGTGTGAGGGTTTCTGCTGACACCCTGGACACAAAGGCTGTCCGCATCCTGCCAAGCTTCTCTTCTGCAGGCAGAAGAAAGAGTCACAATCATGCATCTCCCTCAAAATTTGCTCTTTTAAGGAAATGTGCCAAAGAAGGGTTAAGGGTACATGAGATGTACCTTTTCACCAGAGGACTGCATACATAAGGATGTGTAAATGCTATTTGACAGTTTTCCAAAGAAAATGAAAGAAATCTCCCTTGTGTCTCAACATCTATGCATCTCATCAGATAAACCATTGATTTCCTACCTGCTGAAGAAGCTGCTTTGATTGATGGTTCCCTCGGATCCTCTACAGATTCTTTCATCATCTTTCTATATATAAAAAAGCAAACAACAAACAAGATATGACAATTTTATCAGAAGCAACAGAGTGAACACAGTCAGTGTCTCGCATCATCGTAGTTCAGTTATCTCAAACCTTTAGTGCATGTTCGTGCACACACGCACAAATGTGATTGTCAGTAGTGCAGTTTTTGGAAAAAAGCATGAATGTGGCGATAACTTCATAATAATAATAATGAGTATGTAGGTTATAGTATGTAAGTTATAAGCCCCAAAGTCTTCCTTTGTTTGAAGGCTTGTTGTTCTGCATGTTGGAAACCCTCCTCATCACGCTCCACTGACTTCATCAGAAAGGTCCACAGTGTTGAACTGGATCCAGCTGAAACCAGCGTTTTTCATGTCTAAGCTAAGCCCTCGCTAAGAAAACTGTGTGATCTATTTGCTTCTTAGTCAGATTCACTTACGTCACCTAAAATGTACAGTGTGGGTGAGACTGGGATTCAGCAAATAAACCAGAGGGCAGGTTTGGATTAAAGACTGCAGAGTAAAGACAAGCCTGTTTGAAATCACAGACAAACATGGCCACATGATGAAGATGAAGTCTGATTTTTACACCAGAGAAGAAAGAAACCGGTGACAAGCAGGAACAAAACCCACTCCTCCATGAGGGAGGACACGACAGAGAACAGAGCGAAAAGCAGACAATAAATACACTGGGAATGACGAGGGAAAACAGGAAACAGCTGGGGATAATAGGTGGACCAAATCATACTGACACAGGAAGTAAACTGGACACAACACACCGGGAACACACAACTGTCAAAATAAAAACAGGAAACACCTAACAGGGCGCACGCAGACTTAACACAAGGGGCTGGCACAGAGGAACGCTAACAGGGACCACGGCACAGGGGAATAGACAAACAGATACACAGGAGACAGGAACAAAGGGAACTAGAACCACAACTAATGAAGCCAGAACTAAGATGAATAAGAAAAACCAAAACGAACTAGGAAACAACAAAACCCAGAGAACACAGAACTAAACACAACAGGAAATCACAAAATCAACGATGAAACAAAACATAACCAAAACACTGGGATCATGACAATCCTGGCCCATTGTTGATATCAGGCAGTTCTTGACCAGCTTCAACTTGCTGAAAGCCCGTTCACCTGAACATCACTGCTTTTTGGGCAGCATGATGTCGAGCCCCCCCCCACAGAAGACTGGAGCAGCGGGGGCTGAAACTGGATTCTAATCTGTACAGGTGCTTCTGATTCTGCTGCTATAACAGCGGATCAGACTCGGATCACCCAGAATGCTTCCTCTGTTTCCCACGTCTTTTCCAGCAAGTCACGTGATTTCAGAAAACAGGGCCTCGTTTAGCTTTTGTCACGTGGTTTTCTCAAAAACGATACGGACCTCGACACAGGCTTCGTTTGGACACGCCCCCTTTGCTCGGTACGGGCCTCGGGGCTTCAGTACAAGATGTAACATCACTACTTAGTGCGGCTGCTTTGACCCAGACTGCAGGAAAGTGAGGCGCGCAGTAACATGGCGGCTGAGCCTGAGAACAGGAAGTGCGCAGTTTGAAAAAGCAGCAGGTTTCTTTACTGAAGCAGACACGTTATTGAGAACTAAATCTTCTTCCTCTACAGTCCACAGAGACAAACACACTCAGAGCAGGACAACAACAATGTTGTGTTACACTCACCCTGCCTCAGCTCTTCTTTCCTCCTCCTGCTCTCTGAAGGAGGCTCAGCTGACGGCCTGCTGCCAGCGTTTCCGTCACAGACTCGCTGTGGGCTCTCTGCGGGCTAAAGGGGGTCGAAGCTGCAGAGAGCTGACACACAACACGGGGACGGCTTTCCGGGAAACTCCACAAAGCAATAGAAACAGAGAAATAGAGAAGTTTTCAACACTGATTAACGAACTCACTTCCTCTTTGACTGCTTTGATGTTTACAGGAAACTAGCTGACATGAATGAGGAAGTTGTGGTTTTTCCTCTTTGTGCGGTCTTCTTCCTTGTAGAGGCTTGAATCCATTCAGGACGCGCACTGCATGCTGGGACAGCTGTGGTCCAAAAACAGCGTTTGTGTGAACATGGATCCACTCTGTGAGCTGGAAACAGCTTCTTTGTAACCGGGAGGAGACGCTAGCATGGCTGATGATCTGTAGCTGCTGATGCTGAGAAAAACACCTGTACAGGTAACACTGTGCTGCTGATGTGAAAGGTCAGTCAGTCAGTGAATGTAACGAGCTCATTGTGAGCATCTCTGATATTTGTGGCTGTAACACTGAATGAGAGCATGAAGACTTCCTGTTCTCAGACAGACTTCAGCCCATCAGTCTGTAACTCTGATCATTGTTAAAGTCTTCATTGTTTCCAGGAGGAGAAGCAGCTCTCAGCTTCTGCTGAGGAGGAGCTTCAGGAGAGCCTCGCTCTCTGAAAGACCTCCATGAACAGCTGCAGCAGCTTTTTACAGCCACTTCTGTTCATCCCAAAGCTGTGAAGAGAGCACAGCTTTGTCCTCAGAGGCAGCTCAGCTTCATCACAGTAATACTACAGGGACGCCCAAAGGGTGGCCCGCGGCCCCTGCTGGGTCTTCGTTACATGTTAACATTTCATTTCCAGTTAACACATAAAAATGTGTTTTTTGTGTTTAATTAATTGATTCTAGTAAAGATAACGTGATTATGTCATATGTTAACAAAATAATTTTGGTTTGTGTGAACACATTTTAGCTCAGTGAATTAGTGATACCCCTCCTGACCATAAGGGGGCAGCAACAATCCAAGTGCATCAAAAGAAGAACAATTTTATACCAGATCAGTCTGGATATTCATGCATATGAGTGTCGAGATTCTCTGGTTATCAGTTTGCCTCTGAGTCTTTGGACTCATGAAAACAGGCTTCATAAGAGACACGGGTCCACTGAGACAAATGGAATCATGGGAAAAATCCTGAGTGCTGCTGCAGGTGGTGTGACTGATACAGTTGACCTTCACAGGATTTACAGCTAACATAACCATGAGCCATAGGACTGAATATGAAGTTAACGTTTGATCACATGTATCACAGACACTGGTGCTACACGCTGAAGTCTCAAGGTACCAGCTAATGCTAACCTTGCCTCCAACGAGCAGTTTGGCTCTATAAAGCAGAGGGAGAAATAAAGTAGTCGTTTATTCAGCTGCAGCTTTGGAGGAGTGCACGTTGCACCTGTCTGAGCAGCGTCCAACCAAACTGCCTGTTAGTAACACCTGGGGTGGATGTACTACTTTGAACTGGTCTGGTTATCTGTGGTTGGTGTTCATATGAAACTCAAACAGAATCAGGAGATCAAGAAAACTGTTTGATTTTTGTGCTGAAAATGAGATTTGCACAGTTAAATGGTCATTAGCAATGGCTGTAGCAGGGAGAGTTAGCTCAGAGTCTGAGGAGCGCTGGGGAGCAGGAGCCTGGATGATGTCTCCATGGAGACAGACTGTCACACCTGAGGCTCACACCTGGGGACGTAGGCCGGATCACCTGAGCAGGCCACCGGCTTCGTGCTGGAGGCTAGAAGAAAGGGAAGTCCCAGACATCCTCCTCCATCCCCTCCTCCACCTCTGGGCTCTTTGACCTTTAGTCTGCTCAGGGCTCAGGCCTCATCTGAGCATGCTCCATCTAAACAGAGGACAGGAACACAAGCAGGTACCGCAGCAACACTTCAAGATCAGTGAGAAGAGAAAGCTGCTGAAGTCAGGAGACATTAAATGATGCTCCAAGTGAAGCCTCTTTGTTTGCTGTAAAGCAGCTGAAAGCTGTGATGCACAGAGAGTGTTCTGTTCAGCTCTTTGAGCCCTTTATTAATATAATCACTGATGTCAGCATGGGTCACTGATCCAGGAGCAGCTCAGTCTTTCTCAATGAGTGCTGAAGTGCAGCTTCATCACAGACACAGCATCATCATCATAATCAGCAGCAGCAGCAGCAGCATCTCCATCATCATCATCATCAGCATCTCCTGCAGTTTGTCTTCTCACCAGCAGAGGGCAACAAATCAGCTTCAATGGAGCACCAAACTCCTTCACAGTTAATGTCCACTACGTGTTAGTTACATTAGAGCTCTGCTGAGCTTCATCAATAATCCGTCTTTATACGCAATTCCAAGTGTTTTTAGTGCTGCTCTCAGCGTTAATTTGGGATCTTTGTCTAACACTAGAATCACCAGGAGGGTGGTTTGGCCTTTTTATAAAACATGTAACTTTTTTGCAACTGTTTTCATCAAATGGTGAATTTTCACTCATGTGGGATTAAAAGAAATATAATATGACAATTTAGCACCACCCAAGGTTGTCATTTTAATCCCACAGAAACTAATGTAAACTTAATGTATTGTGGTGTCCTAGGTTGCCTAGCAACCCAGTTTACACCTATTTTGACCTTAAGGCTGCTCCAACATGAGCGAGAGCTAGCTAGATAAAATGTGAATAATTGCTGCAGGGCAAGTGATTCTCTGTATTTGAACTGTTGTTGTTACTTGTTGGCCTATTATCTGAAAGATTTTGAATCATTTTGAGCAGGAAAGAGCATTTCTGTCACATGGTAGATGCTGCAATCAGTATTTGGCAAAGTGACTTTTTACTGTATATATCCAGGTGAAATCTCACTGACATTAAAAATATATTTTCAGAGAAATGTGGCCAACAGAGCAGCAGAACTTACAACACATATCCCAACCGTTCTAAAAAGGTATTTGTAGGCCAAAAAGGACTGGAATGATTATAATGTATAAGGTAAAATAATGTAGAATGATAAAAAAAAATACTTGCAAAAGAGATCTTTTCATGATTGCCAAAGAGGTTCTGATTTTGATTGTAGTTACATGCTTGTTTGTTATTCTCTCTTTAAACACAATTGCTTGAAAAGTTTTGAATGAATTTGATCAAACTTTGTAGGGATTTAGAGGTCTTCAAAGCCAGCTTCATGATTTATTGGTCCAAAATTAACAAAAAGTCTTAAAACCTAGAAACTATGATTCTTACATGTGTGCTGTGTATTGTCAACATGTAGAAATTACAACATAAAGATTTCAAATATTTCAAACATTTGACCTCTGATCTTACTTTTGCATTTCACAGCTGCCTTTCTTTCTCGTTGACCCCAAAATGTGTTTATAGTTCAAATATTAAATTAAAGTATAGTCAATATAAAAAATAAATTGAGTCTGGCTAAACATCACATCATATAAAAAAAGTAAGTGCAGAGTGTGGAGAACTAATATAGAGCAGAGCAGCAGAATCACACAGTTTCAGTCCTGAAGAGTAGAGCTGAGGAAAAAGAAAGAGCTGCAGACTGAGGTGGAGCAGGTCCAACGATCGGATGCAGATGTGGGTGAAATGGTGAACTTGATGGTTCAAATTTTAAAATAATTAAGGTATTTTAAATGTATTTCTTAATTTTTTTAACTAGCTGTCAATTTTAAATGTAGCCAATGAGTTGTTCAATCTGTTTCAAACACCATACTTTATCCCAAATAAATTTTTAACATTTCATAATGTTCCTCTCTGGAAATTAAATTCTCTAGAGATGTTAGCTGTGTTTATTAGTTTAATGAGTATTTTAACTTTACTATCTGTAATGAAATGATCTAAATCAGATGTGTCAAACTCAAGGCTTGCGGCCCACATCCGGACCACCATACAATTATATCCAGCCCGTTAATTATTAATGACCCGTTGGTATGTGGCATCCAGACAATTCATACGACAAATCCCATAATGCAGCAAAAGCAGCTACCGTGTTGATCAATAGCGCTTGGGAATCTTCATGCATTCTGGGTTGTCTCTGCCATGTTGTTCACAGAAAACCTAAGTCCATATTGGACAAAAAAACCAAAAAACAAATCTGTCTGGAGCCACAAAAAATTAAAAGCCTTATAAAAGGCTCATAATGAATGCAACACAGGCTTTAAGTGTCTATATTAGCTATATTAGCCTACTATCAAAATGACTAAGTGTATGCATAATCAGCATTCTTGATTAAGTATTTATTTTCCCTGCAGTGCGTCCTGGAGGGAACTTGAAAAATCTGCTCCCAAATGCAGTTTGCATAACAACGATCGCACCTTGTAAATAATCACCATTAAGTGTGTGATCGAAAAAACAACATGCGCGAAAAAACAACAACAAAACGGAACGTGCATAACGTGCCCTTATCTGTGCAACAAACGGAGTGCAATAAAACGCAGCCTGCATTTATAAAAATAAAACAGCAGCCTTTTGAAAAGGTAAGTATATAAAATTAAAATTAATCCAGTTTAAGTTTGATTTCTGTACAAATGCCAATCAAGTCAGTGCAAAGTTAAAACGCAGCAGCATCATCGGTTTGTTTACAACAGCCACCTGCCTGGACCCCGCCCAGCTGAAAGAAACGTGTTGCAGGCTATGACGCAAATCTTCGTTGACAGAAATGTTGAAATTTAATATTTATTCTACACATTTTTACAGCATTGGAAAACGTTAATAATGTTTGTCATGTTTGTCCTCCTACAGAAACCATATTAAGACAAAAAATATATTTCCCACCCCCATCTTTTGCCGTTTTCAAACATTTTTGAAAAAGCTCCAGGGAGCCACTAGGGCAGCGCTAAAGAGCCGCATACGGCTCTAGAGCCGCGGTTTGCTGACCACCAGCCTAAGCAAATGCAGACTTGTGTCTGTCAGACTTGTGTCTGAGAGGACACATAAAACAACATACAACAATAAGGCAAAGGAAGCTATCAGGTAGAAATAATGGTAAATGAAGGGCTGACTTAATTCTTCTTTCAGCAAATCTGACTGAAAATTAGGAAAACACCTGAAATCTGTTTGCTTCCTCTCATTTTTTCTGTCCCTTGTGTGTGTTTGTTTTGCAGTCCATCTTCTGCACATTGTAGGCTGAACAGAGCAGACATCTGATGTTACATTGTTGAGGAGAGACTAGCGTGAGGTCATTCCGATCCTCAGTGCACTATTCTCTTTTCCTAAGTCCTTTTTAATTCTCCTACCCACATTCTGTGACACTGACGAAAATGTCACTGAGGTCATAGAAAAGAGGTTAGGAAAAGGAGAGCGGAGGGATTTTTGGAACATGTGTCACATGATTCCTTTTGAATGACTGGAACAGCTGCTGCTCTGACTAGATCCAGTAAACTAAATCCATTTTCCTTGGTACAGTTGATTTATCCAGGTCTGTAAGTTCATTGAAAGATCATGCAGTTTTACCCTCATCATTGGGAATATAGATCATCAAGTAAAATGCGTTCAGCTCGACCATTTTTTGCCCCCCCCCCCGCCCACGTATGTGAATTTCTCTTTGTTTTCTTTATCTAATTGTTGATAATGGTTTTAAATCCCCAAAATCTTCTTGGACCAAAAAAAAAAAAACTGTTTGAAGGTACTTTTTGTAAATTCTTGATTTTAAATGACTGAAAACTTTCCAAAAATAAAAACTTAATAGAATGAAGAAACAGCTCCAGAATGCCTGCGTGTTGCATTTAGAAGCTTTGCACTGCAGCTGAACTGGGGCCAGCTGTCCTTTCATGCAAGTTTGTGCCACAAGATGACGCAATGTTACATTTATGCAAGACTGGCTGGCAACCACGGGTCCGAAAGGAAAAATTATTCACCGACCAGTTAGTTGCTGTGAAATTGAGCAGTCCTGCAGGCCTAAAAACCAGTGAGTGACCCCTGGTAAACACCAGTCCCTAGAGAAAATTGTGTATCCCCTGACCGTTGAATGGTTGCAGGAAGTTGCTGCACAAAACCCTCCTTATAATAGCTTTGGTCACTGGCAGACTGCAAGTCACCCCTAGTTTGCATGGAACGCGCTGCCTTGTCTGCAAACACTCGCCAACTACTCACTAAACGGCTGTGAAACTGAACGCTGCAATGCAACCTGGAAAAAGAGATCATTCACCTTCAGCGTAAAAGCTGTGGCTTCTAAAGTTTGTTTCAGAGGTAAGGGCACAATTTCTACTTTGAAGGCGGTCTCTGTTTCCATTTTGTGTCGCACTGTTTCCCTTCCACTCAATGGTTATTCTGGTTTGCACATTTTTGCAGACAAGTCGGCATTATCCATAGGAGACCCTGGCAATCTGCTAGCAACCAAAGCTATCACGAGGAGGTTTTTGGGTGTGGCATCCTCTTGGCAACTGATTTCACCCAGTGCCAGCAACCACTCGCACACTCATTCACACTCTGATGAACACGTCAGAGGAACTTGTTGTTAGTACGTGACCTCCTCTACCTTTTGAGCTACAGCCACCTCAGCCGGTCATTTAGGTAGAAATACACCATTTACCAATTATAAACTGGAGCTTTTTCCATGCATGAATTCACGTTGACTGCCTCTGGAAATATTAGAATCTGCTCTCTTTGTTTCCCAATGAGCTCTAATGAAGACTCTCCAATTAACAGGGTGAGCGCAAAATTTCATGTTCTTTCTAGAAAAGCTTGACAGACCCAAAAACACATCATCTCGAGTCAGCGTGTTAATCTGAAGTCTGAACTCCTGTTCTTGCCGACTTTCACTGGTATAACCTCCTGTGGCTGCAGTGATGTAGACGTGTACGCGAGGGGTGTGTCGTACGCCGTGACATCACAGTTGGGTGTGGTCAGAGGTGCAGCGGGCTGGATGACTGACCGATTATGGCTTGGGTACGTTTCAGCAGAGCGCCGCTCAGTTTCAGTCTAACATCATTTAGGTCGTAACAAAAGAAAAAAGTAAAACTGAGGTTCTTTGGCTCTGTGATTTATTATCGACCAGAGCAGCTTCGCCCTCGGAGAAATCTTTAGAACGACTCAAACTTGGCTCGTCTCCTCACAGACGGACTGAAAACTCTGTAAATAAACAATTGAAATTTTATACTTTAAGTGCAGCAGAGTCAGACTTCTGAAGAATCCATTCAGATTTGAAATGTAATCTACTCTGAAATGCTTTAATATCATGTCTGATACAAGTTTATTTAACTCATGTGGTCATGCACACCTTACCAAAGAATTGCAGTACTGCAACCCAACCTGAGGCCAGGTGTGCCGTTAAAACTGAGGCCCCCCTCAGACACTGCAGTGCTTCTCGCGTGAAGTGAGACGGATGGATTTTGAAACTTTGGGGATTTCTTTTCCCGTTTTTGCCCCCAAAAGGTTCCAAATCCACACACACATACACACACACGCACACACAGACACGCATATATATATATAATCTTTAAATTCCTTTCACTTGAAATAAAAGCTTCAAATGCAACAGTCTTTAATCAGCAGTTACTGACAAGAAGTGGAAATACGGTCTTGACTTCTGCTGCAATTTTTTTTCTTTTTGAGTTTTCCTGCAGTCGTCTGCTGGTACTGACACTGCCAACGGCTATCAGCGTTAAAATGTGCAATTTAAAGCAAAAAACAAACATGATCTGTTACATCCGAGTATAATTTCTAACTTTATCATGCCTGGATCCCATTTGTCAT
>VUQJ01035915.1:7757-21268 GCA_015108635.1 Andinoacara biseriatus
CTTCATAGTAAGTAAAGTTCCTCACACTGTCGCTAATACTGTGTTCGATCATGTTTCCCATTTCTGGTAAAACGTTTACAAGATTATTATGCAGTTTTTCTTTTCTCTCCAAGGCGTGCCCGCTGTGAATATAGTATTTATGTTATCATAGAACAAGCTGCAAAGATGTTTGTTCTTTGATAATGAACATTAAATGCACTGCCTTCAGACTGCACCATATTTCTGTCTGGTAAAACAATGACGGTGTTAGATTGGAGGATTTTAGAGTCACAATGAATTGCTAACTAAATAAAATTGTTGAGCCTAAGAGTCCTTTTCAGTTCTCACATGCAGTCTGGTTTTCAATTCAATTCAATTCAATTCAATTTTATTTATACAGCGCCAATTCACAACAAGCAGTTGCCTCAAGGCGTGGCTTGAACCAAGCACTAAAGAAAACAGTGTGGTTAAAGAGGCAAGCTAAAGAAGCAGTGGGCCTAGTTTTTACCCTTTCTCTGTGAACAGGTTCCAGCCATCAATAACATTGAGAACAGGGTCTGCCAAGGACACATGCAGAGGCACCGATGGAGCCCAAACCTCCAGACACACAGAGCCACTGAGCATGCCCAGATGAAATTCCACCACTGCACAGGTTGAGCCCAGTCCTGATTCGCTGCCATCAACATAGAGGGTAGAACAATCACTCGAGACCTGTGTGGAAGAGACAATTTACAATTTACAAAACATACAGCATATGCAATTTATTTTATAAATACTATTCCAAACCATTGCACTTGTTTCCTTTTAGAACTGATTTTAAATTAGCCATCTTTTATGCCTTTTAGATTTGTATCAAATTTCTTAGATGAAATTTCTTGGATGAAAAGTTTTGGTTCATAACTGGGTTTCGATTTTTGAAAAGACACATTGCACTCAAATTGAGTACAATTTAGATTTATTATATTCAGGGGGAACCCAGACATCTCTTCAGCCCATATTCCAAAACTGGAAAAAACCACCAAAATGATCAAAATGGATAAACATGTATGTTTAATGTGGGGGAGAGCTGTTTTTGTACCATGACTTGCCATGCAATATACACTGCTACCAGTGTAATTTGACTAGGTGTACATATACAGTACATGTACATATACTAGGTGTACATAAACTTTATGTTCCAGATTCATATCGTTATCAGCCACTGCCATAGATTTTATTAACATCATCATGTGTATATATGTGTATATAAGTGTACAATGTATATATTTCAAGTTGATCCGTTTGTTTTATTCTTTCTATAAACGGATGCTGCTCTAACAACAGGAATTTCCCTCTGGGATCAATAAAGTATTCTGATTCAAAAAAATTAAAGGAACACTTTAAAAACACATCAGATCTCAATCGGGAAAAAAATCCTGCTGGATATCTTTAATGATATGGACTGGGTAATGTGCTAGGAATGAAGGGATGCCACATTGTTTGATGGATATGAAAATTATCAACAGAGGGCTGAATTCAAAGACACCCTGAAAATCGAAGTGGAAAAAAATGAGTTTGGTCCATTTTGCAGAAATTTCATTGCAGCAACTAAAAATGGTGAGATGATGGATGGTGTCATGGGGGACCTCCGTCCAGATCTGGACCAGGGCATCACTGAGCTACTGGACAATTTAAGGTGCAACCTGGTAGAATCGGATGGACTGAACCATAATGTCCCAGAGGTGTTTATTGGATTTAGGCCAAATGACCGTGGAGGCCACAGCAAACCTTCTGGCAATGGCACGTATTGATGTGCCATCCTGGAGGAGTTGGGACTACCTGTGGAACCTCTGTAGGGTCTAGGTATGGCCTCATGCTGCTAGCAGTGACACTGACCCTAGTCAAATGCAAAACTAGTGAAAAACAGTTGAGGAGGAACAATGTTAATATGTTTCAATTTTAAATAAAAAAAACCTACAAAACTAGTGAGAGAACCAGAATGGTCAGATGCAAGGGTGGGCTGTGTACTAATCAGAAGTATGATGAATGGACCCCTGGCTCTTTCAGTTCGTGTGTTGTCCACTGCTTGGACAAGATACCCCGGGTTGCCCCTAATTGCGTCCATCAAAGTGAGTGTGTGCGCGAGCGAATGTTAAATCAAAAACGGCTGCATGAATACATGTGTGATTGGGTGAGTGAGACTTCTAGTAAGAAACTGCTTTGAATGCTTGAATTGAGCAGATAGGTGTAGTTTAAGTACCAGTTCATTGATAAAGAGAGGCTCGGAAACTTGAGTGAATCTAGTCACCAGCAAAAGAAACAAAACCCCCCAAAAACATTTAAAATGCACTAGTTGCTTTAAACCTTAGAGAGCGACTGAAACTTCAAATGTCAAGTGACAGCTTGAGCTATCTCTATGACACCTGGCCAAAAGTGAGCCACTGAGAAAGACCACAAGATGTGACTTACCGAAAGTATTGCTTTGGTCAAGCTAAAAATAGAAAATAAATGGATCTACATGAAATTGTGAAGTGTCAGCCATTTTAACACTGTGTATTTTCAACTGCACCTTGATAGTATTTTCATTGATGGAGTGACATGTGACTGCGGAGGTTACATCTGACACCTTCTCATTATGGCTTATGGCGAGGACAATGACAGGCAGCATCACTGGCTCGTTGTTCAGTATGGCTGTGTTGATCACTGTGTTGCTCTGCAGACAGACCAGCAGGAAACACTTGCAGAACAATCAGATGATATGTGATTGGATAATAAATGACTTCAAAACTATCAAGTACCTCTGTGATAGGCGCAATGCCGAAGATGTGACGATCAGTGAATGAAAAGATGCTCACTGCTTCACCATGCAGTGATGAGTGGGTAGTACGTCTGGAGTACTCCACCCACCAATTAGCGGACACCATCATGGCAACACCAAAGCTCCGCCTTAAGCCATCGACTGACAAACACACCACCTGCTGGAGGAGAGTGGGGCTGCAGGTTGACAGAGATTAGCGATCAAGTTCCTAGTACAAATAAGCCCTCATTACTTCTTCTTAGGTCACAGTCCTCAGAGTTATTACAGAGTATATTTTCCCACTGTCTGCTTTCTGGAACAACAGTGTGACTGTACCTGGCTTCAGAACTTTTGAGCTGGACAGGGATATTAGCATAGGCATAGGAACCCCCCTTTGAATGGGTCTGAGTGTTTGGGAGGTGGGAGTTAGTGGCAGGAGTCAGAAACTCTTGAATGAGGTTAAACGGTTTGTCAGGAACGTTGCCATGACGAGAGCATCTATCTATCTATGCATTGGTAACATTTGTCTGTGCACTGGTAACAATTATTTATGCACTGGTAACATTTATCTGTGCTCAAGCCAGTTTGCAGTTATAAGACATATACGTAAATTATACATGCAATAATACAGGTATACACAACACTATTTTTCTAAGAAACATTTGAAAAAGGAGAAAGTAAAAGATCCAAAATTATTTTTTCATGCTTTGTTCAGAGTATTTATGGATCTGTCAGGTTTTCCATATGTGTGGAAAGCTCACAGAGAAGCTCACAGAGAATGTGAACACACTGCTCTATGCACCATTTTATATTGCGTCATCTCAAGGCGCTTTACTGTATATTGTAGGTAAAGATGCTACAATAATACAGAGAAAACCCAACAATCAAAACCCTATGAGCAACCACTTGGTGACAGTGGGAAGGAAAAACTCCCTTTTAACAGGAAGAAACCTCCAGCAGAACCAGGCTCAGGGAGGGGCAGTCATCTGCTGAGACCGGTTGGGGCTGAGGACCAAAGAGAGAGGACCAAAAACACACTGTGGATGAGAGCCAGAGATTAATAATAACTTATGAATAAATGCAATGTTGGGTATAAACAGAGTGAAAAGAGGTGAATAAAAAAAACAAAACAATGCATCATGGGAAGCCCCCCAACAGCAGTCTACGTCTATTGCAGCATAACTAAGAGATAGTTCCGGCTCACCTGATCAAGCACATAAGCTTGATCAAAAAGTAACGTTTTAAGCCTAACCCTAAAAATAGAGAGGGTCTCGGTCTCCTGAATCCAAACCGGGAGCTTTTTCCACAGAAGCTGTTGTGCAAAGGCTTCAACCCCCTAAGCCAGCTCATAGCAAAGACAGCATATGAATGTAGATTCAGGAGTGGAGTTACCATCAGCCACCTGTACTTGGATGAAACTGTATGCCAGGCAGAGCTTTGGGATATATAAGGCAGTGGCAAAATTGGGAGAGAGCGCCCTTCTTGTTCTTCCTCGGTCCCCTGTGCACCGACTCCAAGGCACTCACTATGTTACTGTCTGCATTGTGGTCCTTGTCTGTGTTTTGTGTAACTAATATGTCTAATAAACAGCCTGCACCGGAACCTGCTCATCCCAGTGATTTATTGGAAATGTTGGATTTAATTGGGTTTGAATTATCGGCCAAAAGGAACACTGAGACCCTTAAAAAATGTCACCGACAGTTCCTGTTTTATAGTACATCACAGTTCAGGTAACCATCATGTTCAACACCAAAGTCCTGCAGGTCTTTTTCCATACCTGTAACAGCTAAATAGGTGAAAATATTCAGCAAGCTGACACAAATGTAGTCCCGTGAATTTCACTTCGAGGACTGTACACTTCTATTCTCAGAGCAAACATGCGCTGAATAAATTACTGTAGCTTGGTGGCTGCTTCACCTCCTCAGCTCTCCTTACTACGAAGATACAGTAAAAGTGACTCTTTAGACACACCAAAATAAATAATGCTGGACTGAATAATGTTTGTGGCATGTTGGATGCGTGAGAGAGGGAGCTGCAGACTTTTGTAAAGTTGGAAAGATCTTTTGTGATTCAAGCTTCCCAGATAAATAACTCATAAGTGAAATGTTGTAAAAAACACAAATGAGGTCTTGCTGTGCTGCTTCCAAAGGCCGAGCCACAAATGATCAGGAATCAACAACAAACGTGCGATAGTTAGAAAAATTATTTTTAAAAAATAACTAAAATAAAAAAACACAACAAACTGACTCAACATAGATTGATCAGTTATTTCACACATCACTGGTCTCCTTTGCTAGTTTTAGTGGATTTGCAAATATGTAAACAATATGAAATATATTGTTGACACATGCAGTTGATTTACCGTCATTCCCTCCTTTAGTAGATAGATGACTTTAATATTTTATTGATATGCTGAAACAAAGTTGAGTTAAACTTACTCGTGAGACTTTAGTGTTCTCTGTTTGTGGCAGAGGATGGACAACACATCATGTTTGGAGGCCTGTGTTTTTTCTAGGGTCACTGCCCACATGTCAGAGGTCAGAGTTCTCTGGGCCACCATTGACACCAGGCCCTTCTTCACTTTCATCCTGAAGACGAAAAAAACAAAACAAAACAAAAATGGTTACATGATGGCAGCTTTAGACATGAAAGAAGAGTTTCGCTATTGTTGTTTTGTAATTACCTAATGACGGCAAACTGACCACTGATGTTAGCTCTCAGATTCACTGACACTCTGATTGGCTGTCCTATCAGGACTGGACCTCTGTGATAGTGAATCACGACGTGGGAGTCCACAGTGAGCTCCTCCTCTTCTTGCCCACTCAAACAGGCTTCTCTTTGTGTGGACTTGCTTTGCGCTTTCCCCTTGTCCTCCGCCTCCTTCAGCGTCACTGCTTTGATATAGAAGAGCTGCCTCTGGGATCTCACATCTCTGTCCTCCACACATCTAAAAGGATGAGTTGTGACAAATGGACAGTTTAAAGTTAAAGACCAGAGGCCTCATATTAATGTTGCTGGGTGGAAAATGGGTGGGAAGATGTTTTTCATTTCCACTAGTAGGCACTTCAGGTGGGGGTGGGGGGAACTACAAATATCTCCACAGGAAACAGGAAGTTCTATTTTCTGCTCAATCAAACCAAGCAGAAGGCCACACCCAAGGCTTTTGGAACAAGCTGGTGATTTTTAGGTAAAATTTCACATTCCATGGAACATGTTTTTATGTAGCTATAGGTCAAGGTGTATTTGTATATGTTTTATATGGCTGTATTAAGTGTTGCATTTTCCAAAGAGTTAAGTGTTTGCACAGGCTTGTTGATGTGGTTGAAGGCTGAATGATCTTGCAGTCCTGAAGGGATGTGGGCCATGTGTATTTCCTTGCCTTTTATCGTATTTGCAATGCATTTTATTGGGTTATTTCATGCTTTAACTTTCTGACCTTGAGTGCGGACCTTTTCTTTCTTTCTTTTTCTTTTATTGTTTATTTTAGAACTGTTGGACTATGTCAGCTGTGCATTTGTGAGTGGGTCCCAAAGTGAGGTACTAGAAGTTAGTATTGTGTGTATTTCACTGTTTTATACTGTGTTAAACTGTATGGATTTTCTTGTAGCTGATGTGGGTTTTGTTTTTGTTTCAGCCACTGTAGACAGATTTTCTACTTAAGGTTTTTAAATTGTCTCTGTTTTAAGAATGCAGGTTGTTCAGAATAAAGGACCTTTAAATATAATGTGTTGTGCCTTGAGCTCATTTGGCCAGACACCACATTAATGTGAAAAGGAATTTACTTACATTTATTATATATTACATAGTCTAATAATTTCAGACTATGGATTTCTGATTTTCACAAGTTATAAGCCGTAATCATCAAAACAGAAACATAAAAGGCTTGAAATATTTTACTTTACATGCAGTGATTGTAGAATCCATGAACGTTTACCTTCCTAAATTTAGTTATGAAAAAAAATCCCCTTTTTCAAGACTTATTGTTTTGGAGATGCACAAGTATGGAATAAAGAAGTGGTGTTCCTTGAAGGGAAAGCAAGGCAAGCAGTGCTTGTCTAATGAAATCTAAAAATAGATATCAAATAAACATACCTTTCTCATGCCTGTTTACAGTCATCACTGCCACGTGGCCACAGCTGGCTATTGTCTCTGGAGGCAGGATTAATTTCACTCAATTACAGAAATCTGCTAGACAAGCTGCTGCTGGCTCTGCTTTCACTGCTCTGTGATCAGTTACCATCTGCACTTTGTGTGGAAACAGAGCTAGCATTAGCAAGTAAACTTTTAATAACCAATTTTGCACATTAGCAAGGCAAGCTTTGATGCTGGAGCGAGGAACTCCTGCCATGCCCTGTTTAATGAAACAGGCAAGTTGAAGTGCAGACTTCACCAGCACTTTCAGAGTAGCATTTCTTAGAAATCACTTGGTTTATCAAATGTATAAAGTTTAACCAAGTGTTTTACTAATAAACCTCCTTCATTTTTCATTAATATCTTAATCTCCCTGTAGATATTAACAAATTAAACATGTTACACTAATTAAGCCTTTAATTTCTTAAATAAATATACTTGATGTCATCTTTAAAATCAAAGTGTATGCCTGATTGAGTTCTGATTATTTTTCTGATTGTTTTTTATATACGGTCTACACAGGATGCCCACATTACCAATTTGATTTTATAGAATATGATGGAGAATAAACAGAATAAATAAGTATTTAAAATGGATTCAACCTTAAAAAACTGCAGCAGTAATACTAATCTATATAACACTGATAGGGAACATTTTGCTGCAGAATATTTATCTTTACTTTTGATAATTTATGTATATTTTTTAATAGTACAGTTAGTGTTTTATTGCTACTTTTGCTAAAGGAATTGTTCTAAAAAAAATACCTCCATCACCCATCGTGTCTAATAGTAAATAGTCAGATAACTACTGAAGTGTAAAAAGTCTTCAGCCAGTAAGGAGTGCAACAAGATGCTGTCAGAACAATATGTTTTAATGCTTCAATGGGAGACAAATATTTGAATGTGGATTGTAGTAAAAGGCACTTTTAAAGAACAGAGTCTCTCCACATGTTACTGTTCTACATACTCTGCTGGTGTCATCTTTAGGTCAGCCACTGAGTAGTACAGCTGTATTTGGTTTTTCATGGGACCTCGTTGGTTTCTGAGGGCCTGTGGAGCATCTACCTGGATGTCCCCATCTACTCCATCTGGATGATATCTAAATGAGACATACATACGCTGTCAGACAGAACACTCACAGCAAACCTGCTGCTTATGTCAGAAAAACTGCAACAAAATTTTCATCTTATTAACAGGAAACCAAACTTTTCTTTGTGAGGTTTACTCGTACAGTATGTTCAAAGTTGGATTCAGCAGATGCTTGTAAAATTGCACACTTTTTACAATCACTTGTTTCATACTAATGACTATTACCTTAACATTAGGAAGTGTGCATTTGAGTGATTTATAATCATTAGCATCATTGTTTTTAAGCTTCACTGAGGTTTAAAAGTTGGCATGTTAATGAAAGCTAAATGCAGCAGTGCAATAAAAAGAAAAGGAATACATGGTGATATGCAGAACACATGTACTGCAACTGCACTGACAAACGACAGATGGTCAGATCTGTGTGGAGTTTAACTTAATCTAAAGCACTTTGAGTGGTCAGTAAAACTAGATCAGCACTCTATAAAATTATATAAACAACTAGCAGGGCACTCATTAGAGTGCATACCTTGCGCACCCCAAATTTTCTATGTGCTGATTCTACGCAACCAAAATGTATTCAGTTGTTTCTTGTACTCCCAACAACTCCAGATATTTTCACTGAAATCCATTCAGAGTTATTTGGCTAACAGACCAACAGACAGAGAAATAGCGATTGAAAATATAACCTCCCTCCACCTGTCGGTGGATATATTTATATAATATAAATATATAAATCCATTTCCAACCGGTTTTAGTAACACCATCTTGTCACTTCACCTCAGAGATGGAGAAGTTGCGTGCTGGCGGTTGCCGTGATGATGTATGCCCCGCTCCCACTTTCGCTTCTGCATCCAGGAATGTGTATGGCGGTTGTTACTGTAGCGCGGATGTGATTGATTGGCAAGTGGATTGTTGAACCAGTAACTTGGCAGTGTCAGAGTTACCACACACAATCCTAAAGGAGGCTGGAAAACAAAACCAGCGATGGACTGATAAAAGGAAGAAGAAGAGAAACAACTGGCAAAGAAAGACAGACAAAGAAAACATTAGAGAATCTGTTCCTCACCTGTGTGGTACAGGAGGCCTTCTGCTCCTCTGTCTCCTTGAAAGCAAGTAGAGTGATGCAGGTCTGCAGATGAGTACTGATGTTACCTCGCTTGTGAAACAGTACCCTCACCCTGAACCTCTCCTGACCTCCCTTATCCCTCTCTCTTTCCACATTTTCTGAGAGAAGGGAGGCAGAAAGAGAGGGAGAGGTAGGGAGGACAAGCTCTGATATAAGCTGTAAAAAAAAAAAAGAAAGGAAAAAAGATGTAGGCATTGAAGAATTTGTTTCTTTTTTTTCCTTTCAGTTACATCCTCATCTTTCATTGTCTGTCCTTTTCTTCTTACCTGTGTCACAGAGTAAGGGCCAAATGAAGCCTGGAGGCCTGGTTTGGGTCCCCACCCTGGCGGGGGCAGCATGAACATACTCTGAGAAAAGGCAAAAGGGCTAGAGTTGGAGAAAAGAGGGCCCAGCTCTGCTTGGGACAGAGGGAGAAACTTCCAAGATGGGGGAGTGACTGACATCTGAACTGGCAGGGAAAGAGGAAGAGGGGATTGCAGAAGGGATGGAGGGACTGAGTGAGTAGAAAAATGAGAAGAGGCAAGTTAAACACAATTTATTTATGTCACAAGGTCATAAATATAAAACTTGCTGATTCTTGTAGAAACTGCCTTCCTTTCTGCAATATACACTGCTCAAAAAGAATTTAAAGGAACACTTTAAAAACACATCATATCTCAATGAGGAAAAAGTCATGCTGGATATCTGTACTTATACGGCCTGAGTAAAGTGTTAGGAATGAAAGGATGTCACATTGTTTGTTAAAAAAATAAAAATTATTACCCTACAGAGGGCAAAGCTAAACATGGCTTCTGTATATTTTGGGCAAAAATGCTAAAATGTCTCTTGAACTCAAAATATTAACTTTCAAAATGCTTTAACTTCTTCTTCATGGTTGAGTCTGTGTGATGCCATTTTATGGTCAGCACATATACTGTCATGTTTTGGCAGAAAGGACTTAAATGCAGGACTCACAAGGAAAAAAATTAAACTTTACTAAAGAAGTGCAGAAGTCCAAGAAAGTCAAAATCCAAAACAGGAAACAAACATGTAGACCACACTGGAGAGGGGAGACAAACTGCACTGACAGAGGATAAAGGGAAACTGAGGTCATGTAAATATATCAGGTAATGGGGGGAACTGGAAACACCAGCGTAATAAAGCAGCTGAAACCAATCAAGATGACGAGACAAGAGAAAGCAAAACTTAAGTCAAGGTACAAAGAGGCTATAACCCTGTGAGAGCTGGGATAGGCTGCAGCCCCACAGGCTCAAAGGTCAAGGTTCAAAACCCACAACGATGACAATTTTGAATAATGATTTAGCATGGCAACCCCCATGAACCTGCTATTCAAATCTTTTGCTTGAGAGGGGCAGCCAATCAGAAGAAACTTCACTTAAAGAAGGCGGGGACAGGGGGCTGAGCTAAAACATCACGACTCCAACAAAGCATGAACTGAGGGACTGCACCAAGACCAGTGATCAAATCAGTTTTAGTAGTCACGGGTCACTTTGGGCTGAGAAATTTGTCATATCTTATTTTCAATTACAGTTTTATAAGAACAAGCTAGCAATGCTTTGATATGTTTGTCCAGTGCTATAAATTTAGGCTATGGCATGATTATTTTTGTTTATAACTAACTACACAGAGCTGTCACCTCACAGCAAGAAGATCCTGGAGCTGAATCTGCTGGGCAAAGTGCCTGGAGCTAGTATTAGCATGCTAAACTAACAGCCTGTCAGCTTTGTGCCGTCAGAGTGTATAAACACTGTAAAATACTCCTGTCACCTCTAGAGCAAGCTTAAACATGAGATTCTGCAGTTACACCCTAACAAGACATAACTATACCAACTCTACTAACAATGTTAACTAGCTATTTAGTAACCATAACTCTTTATATGATGCATATTTTTTTTTAAATGGGAAAGGAATCTGTTGCTCACTATGACATTATTTTGATGTTAAAAGGCATGTTTTTGTTGGAACGTTATGGTGAAAATATTAAACCGAGAATTTGGGAGAATTATTTTAGCGATGATGTTTTACTTCCTGCATTCAGATTTTATACACCAAATTTGCCTTTTCTGCAGTAAGTTTTAGAGTGGGGCACATGACCTCAAGATTAGTTCAGAAATTATAAATTGCTTCTTTGGCTGTTTTACGTCTAACAACTCGTCTGCCTGCACTGGTTGCCAGAGGAGAGGCTCTACTGTAGCTGACTTAACATGGAACATGTTTTCTCACATATATTTCTGTGTTTCATTGACTTCACTGTGCAGAATGTTGCATGTGCATCTTTTTCCCACATTAATATGTTGTAGACACTCTTGAAATGTCTGTTTAACACCTGGATGTACCTGTAGGAGGGAGCCAGTCATGGTTCAGTATGCAATTAAAAGCAATGATGTGTGATATAGAAACTATAGAAAGAAATAGTTGGGATCTAGTGTCTTAATTTTCAAATTCATGCTTATTTCTATGATATCAGTCAGTAAATATTATTCTCAGTGATTTATGTGTCTTTAAACATAAGGGTAGAATCTTTGGGGAAAAGGTGAAAATAGAAATTGAAATGAGAAATGAGGAATGAGAAGCAGCATGAAAAAAATAACATCAGAAGTGAGCAGTAATGACTCACCTGTGATGGAAATCCAGAAGAGCAGCAGCTCTCCTCCTCTGCCCCACCACACAGTGACCCAGCTGGCACCATCCATCACTACAGACCTCCTGCAACACAATGTCAGCCACTATGAAATTTCCAAATCTCATCCATACTCAGTTTAGATCCCACACGCCCCACTTCTGCCTCCACTTAATCCAGCCTGCTAAATCTTCTCGTTCTCTGCTTGTGTGTGCTTTTTTTTTTTTTGCAGGGACAGAGACAAATGTCCTATTAAAGCCACACAGGCTGCAACCACTTGTACAATGAGTATACTTCATATACTCATCTCAGTCATCACCACGTCGAACCTACAGTTGTCATCAGACGTTTACATCCACTCATCGTGGGCATGAACGTCATGGAAATTTTGAGTTTTTAGTGATTTCTTTGAACTCTTTGTTTTCCAGGGTGGGTTAGAGTTGTACCGCATACATCTTTAATGACTTTAAAAACAAGAATTAAGTGTACAAGTTTGAATTAATTTTGATTTTCTCTGATCCACACAAGGCCAAAATTATACATACAGCCTCAAATATATACAGGACCAGTCAAAGGTTTGAGATTCACATGTGTGTCCAAACTTTTGGCTGGTACTGTACACTCACTTAAAACTTTTAATAAATGGTGCAGAAGGTTCTACAATGTCTTTCAACTTGACGAGGCCAAGGCCTGTTAACCTCTTGTTAGTGATCATGTATATTAACTCTTATATTGTATATGTTCTTATATTACAAGAGATATGAAATATCATTCACTATTCCCAGGCCTCTCGTCTCATTTGCTTCTATCATTGAGAACAAAATCAACTACTATTCCCACGACTCAGCTACCAACCCTGCACAGCCACAGGCTTCCTGCCCTAACTAAATCCCAGGTTTCAGCTACCTGATCAAATCGTAGCTTGAATTGGCTTCAGGTGCAACATCAGGTGGTTGTGTACCCATCTGGTGTTGTGTGGAGTGGAATGTACAGAGTTGCTTTCACAAAATCTGTGCTTATATGTCTGAAATGAAAACAAAAATCCTTTTGTAGGAGCAATAGGATACACTACTATGATGGCACCATGTTCCAAAGGATAACTCAACATCGGCAGGAGTCACACCACAACAGATACTTTCATGTGTGTAGAAGAGGCAGCTGGTTGTATTCATCAAAGGTGATTGCTATCAGGAGACTGCAACTAAAATGGCTTCATGCCTGAAATCAAAAGTGGCAAACAGTGTTGTGATGTCCCTAATATTTTGACAAAGATATTCTACTGTAATCAAAACCTGAAAAATTTCTAAAAAAGTAACCAAACAAAATTTTCTGAAGTCATTTCAAAAGACAAACGTTTACTTCACAGAATTCAAAGTTTTGGGGTACATCCCAATAAGATCTTGTACACCCTTATTAAAAAATTCAAAAAACCTGTTTTAATTGTTATTATGGGCAATATGTGGCAGTGGCGCAGTGGGTAGGCGCTTGCCTTGCAGCCGGAGGGTTGCCGGCTCGAGCCCCTGCGCTGCAATGTGTCCTTAGGCAAGACACTTAAACCACATTGCCCAACGATAGTGCCAGTCTCTGGTAATTATAGATCTTCCTTATTGAACTTATGCATAAGCTTCATATAAATTATGTGCAATTATGAATAGTGAATGAAATGACTGCTATAATAGACAGCATCCATTCGCTCACTTTGGAGAGGACATGAATCCTGTGAGTAATCTTGTGAAGCTGCAGGCATTTTAAAAATGTAAGAGAAAAGATTCACACAAGCAACTTCAGCTG
>VUQJ01035916.1:0-25224 GCA_015108635.1 Andinoacara biseriatus
GGCTTCACTTCATTGGCTCCCTGTTAAATCTAGAATAGAATTTAAAGTCCTTCTCCTCACATACAAAGCTTTGAATAACCAGGCCCCACCTTATCAGACCTCATAGTACAATATTACCCCAATAGAGCACTTCGCTCTCAGTAATCTGCGGGATTACTTGTGGTTCCTCGGATACTTAAGAGTAGAATGGGAGGCAGAGCCTTCAGCTTTCAGGCCCCTCTTCTGTGGAACCAGCTCCCAGTTTGGATTCAAGAGACAGACACCCTCTCTATTTTTAAGATTAGGCTCAAAACCTTCCTTTCTGATTAAGCTTGTAGTTAGGGGTGGATCAGGTGACCCTGAACCCTCGCTTAGTTATGCTGCTGGGGGGGGGGGTTCCAATGATGCAATGTTTCTTTTTATTCACCTCTTGTCATTGTGTTTATACCCCACTCTGCATTTAATCATAATCTCTGTCTTTCTTCCACAGTGTGTCTTTTGTCCTCTCTCTCTCCCCTCAGCACCAAGCGGTCTCAGCAGATGACTGCCCCACCCTGAGCCTGGTTCTGCTGGAGGTTTCTTCCTGTTAAAAGGGAGTTTTTCCTTCCCACTGTCACCAAGTGCTGCTCATAGGGGTTTGTTTCTATTGTTGGGTTTTCTCTGTAATTATTGTAGGGTCTTTACCTACAATACAATGTGCCTTGAAGTGACTGTCATGATCTGGTGCTATATAAATAAAATTGACTTGAAAACACATTGTTTTTCAGTGGACTTATATACATGAGGCTAAAACAACAATGCATCTTAAAAAATTAATCAACTTTTACCCTCCGGCATTAATAATGGTTAGATTCAGGGGACAGTGAAGTGGTATGAAGGGGGCCCCAAATGAAATTCTCCTTAGGGCCCCTTCAAACCTTGGGCCAGCTCTCACTGTATATATTTTATACATTTTCCTAGTTTATTTTTCCATACTGAAAAGATGTTTGCACTGGTTTACCCAGTGAATACAAAAGTGACTTTTCCTCATTTTTTCTCTTTATTTGTTCACTTAAAGTTTAAAAATTATTACTATGGATGTAAACTGTAGAATATAGGAACGCTTGCTGCGTTTCAAAGCATTAGACCACGGTTTGGATGGAATAGGAGGAAGATTAGCATAGAACGTTATGAACATGGCACAGAGAGCAGCAGGAAGTTGCTAAATCAGCCCCGATGTCCTGCCTACGCGTCAGTGCAGAGGTACATGTGGACATGTATCTCATATTGGAATAATTTTGCTTCAGACTTGGACTGAAAGAAAATTTGGTGTCTCCCATCTAAATATTTGATAAGATCGAAAATATAAGTCTCAAGGTGATCCATCGTTTTTACCATGCAAGTTCTCCAGCATATAAAGCTTTTTGGCAAAATATTCGTAATTTTATTTCCCAAAAACATTCTTGACAACTTTACCTTTTCTTATACAGATACATTCATTGGATTCTTCTTTTGGCTTTCTAATCAGTCAAACTAATTCCATATTATTAACCTAATTTTATTACTTGCGAAATATCATATTCATAAATCTAAATTCTCAAACCGCAATCCTTCCTTCTTAATTTCTAAAGAAGAATTCAAATATTGCAACTCTTCAATAATCCAAAAATACGAAAGCCATAAGGACATTTGAACTATGTTTCCAACTTTATATTTTTGTGAATTAATTTCTTTACTTAATTTAAATAGTCTTTTCACCCCTTGGCATTGTTGTTTTGCTGTTTTGATATATATCTACAATTGTGTTTTGTTTTGTTGTATCGTCAACCTTTATTATCAATAAAGATTGTGTACTACTACTACAAAAAATAAAAAATGTGGACATGTACCCGCGACCTCTCGCCAAAGTGCAAGTCCGTCTCTCTCACCAGTGCCCACGCCACACAGCGGTAGTGCTGTTTGTTTACCTTTGCTGAACATTATTTATTGCTGGCATTGTATTCAATAATTCATCGGTTTTAATGTTTAGTATTTATTCAATAACATTAATCCTGGGCAATACAGAATGTAGTGTTTAAGAAATTGAATTCTTTACGTTAAATCCTTAGCCGTGAAAAGTGCTCACGGTCCATGCGTGTCGTCTGGATGAATCCGTACTTAATTATGTCCAAAGTGAGACAGAATATCTGAAAACATCAGGGCTGTTCTTCAGTGTACTCCCAGAAGAAGATGCCCATATGGACGAGTGGGAACAGCTTCTACATTCATCGTGTTCAGAGGCTGTGAGAATTTATGTTGCGTAACCAGCTGACGCTGCATTTCTGTGTCGTCTCCGGAGGTTTTGCGTGCCTTCGGTGTGCTCACACGGGATCGAGGCTCACGGTTCTTTCCATCCCTCCCCCAGCGGGAAACATGTGCTGCCCTAGAACAACCACGCCTCCATGTGCCGGCCTCACATGTTGCCGCACACATCCGCCTCTTCTGCGCTGCGTTCACGTCCTGTGGGCGTTATCGATTAGCAATGAGATTCAACAGTAAATAAACGGTGTGTCGTTTATTTCAAAGAAAAAAAATCATCCAAAATATACATGAATATGTCAAGATAGTGATAATATAATAAACACTGACAACTTTATTTGGTGGGACACTTTTTAGCTGGACTACACTCTTTACATACCATGTCAAAAGGTCACAGAAGTGATGATCCTTTTTTTTTCACCCTAAATGCAAATTCTTGCAAACTTTCAGCCATGTTTGTACAAACATGGAAAATATTTAACTACAGTGAAGCTACTATACGGAAGAAATTTAGTTAAAGCTCATTAGAAAAAGCAGTTTGAGTGTAAAGAGACCTGCTATGATGTATGGTTTGTAGATGGAGGCACTAACATAAGAAGATGGAGCTGGAGGAAGCAGAGTTGAAGAAGATTTTCACTTGGAATAGGGGGATGGTAGCCATCGGTTGGTTTCCCAAATGGCCGGTCGTTTCCAGGCCGAACCGGCTGGTGATCAGAATTTTCATTTATTTTTTTACCCAATTAAACACAGCAGCTCTCACTCTCATGTCCAAACCAAGCTACCGGGCTGAATTTCAACCAGAATGGACAAGATTAGAAATGAGTAGCCTATATTAGAAAGACGGCTCAAGTCGAGCGTTTTGGAGACAGAGAGGTGAGATTGAGATGGTCTGGACACATACAGAGAACAGATATTGGATGCTGAATATTGAACTGCCAGGCAGGAGGAAACGAGGAAGACCACAGAGATGGTTCATTGGATGAAGTTAAGTAGAAGATGCAGAAGGTTGGTGTGACAGAGGAAGATTCTAGTGATGGGGTGAGATGTAGGCAGATGGCCTGCTGTGGAAAACCCTAAAGGCAGCAGCCGAAAAATGAAAGGAAGAAAAAGCAGTTTGGCTTTTATCAGGATAAACTGCAAAATCAGAAGTGATTAATGAGAAAGTCCAAGAATTTCAGTTTTGTACAGTAATAATCTATCTACCTTCCAGAAACTAGACACCAAATGGGGTTATTGCACCCATAAACAGGGTTACTTAGTTTGCATGTTTGCATCAAAAAACAGCATTCCAAAATTTTTCAGAACACTTCTGTGCTGTGGTTACCCACAGAATGAATCCTCTGGACATGTCTTCACAGCAGAAGTGATGAAAAAGTAGGGGAGCACACCTGTTTCATCATCAATTATAACATATAAATTAAAAAAAAGAATAATAATTCCTTTCCCTATATGGTCAGTAATTATTTGTAGTTTCAGTAAGAGAATTACTTGAATAATTATGAATGTGCTTGAACTAACAGCAAGCTAGTACAAAGGCTAGGTCAGTACTTTACTACTCCATAAGTAACATTACCAACACTTTTTCCTGCTAATAGAAATAATTTGAACACAGTTCCCAAGATGAGCTTTGTTTTAATTCAGTGGTGCTAAGGCAGTTAGAATAGATGTGGACAGATTATTATTATTATTATTATTATTAATATTATTTAATCCAGATAGAACAGCCTGGGAATTTGGGAAAACACACATAAAATTTGGAAGCACGGTGGCGTGTTGGTTAGCACCGCTGCCTCACAGTTTGTATACCAGCTGGAAGGCCTGGGTTCGATTCCACCTTGGCCCAGCCTCTCTCTCACTGTGTGGAGTTTGCATGTTCTCCCCGTGTCTGCGTGGGTACCCTTTGGGTACACCGGTTTCCTCCCACAGTCCAAAGACATGCACTTACTGGGGTTAGGTTAATTGGCTAATCTAAATTGCCCATAGGTGTGAATGTTGTCTGTGTTGGTGTACCCCGCCCTCGCCCTATGTCAGCTGGGATAGGCTCCAGCCCCCCTGCGACCCTGCAAAGGAAAAGCAGATGGATGGACACATAAAATTCTTTATGATGTTATTAGAAAATCTACAGTTATTATCTTGTTCATAAAGGATTTTAATTTATGCTCCTTTTTTTTGTCAGGTGAAGATCTAAAAGTAAGACGATCGCTCAGTTAAGTTAAATCAAAAAATCACAACATGGTTATTTCTTCTTATTTTGAAATTACTTTGAAACGCAGGAACGTCTACGTTTCTCTTTATATTTACAACAGCAGTTACACACACCATACTAGTACTATAAGCGGAACCCTCACGTGGCTGTCCGACGTCACCACCTGATCACGTGTCTCTGCCCGGGATTGGTTAAATCACTGGTGTTACGTCATTATGTAGCTGTTGGGTGCGCACTTATTATTATTTAGCTAATGGGCGTGGCTATGTAAATGAAATGGATTCTGTCGGTAGAC
Source organism: Andinoacara biseriatus (assembly GCA_015108635.1). Taxonomy (NCBI): domain Eukaryota; kingdom Metazoa; phylum Chordata; class Actinopteri; order Cichliformes; family Cichlidae; genus Andinoacara; species Andinoacara biseriatus. Next base: position 4,758 of record VUQJ01035916.1, read on the forward strand.
GATCAGTGCGGTGTTCCTTCGTATAGCAGCTTCATCATGCATCACGTCAGCAACTTGGGTTTTGTCTTATTTCTTCATTTTTGAAGCTTTTTCTGCTAGTCTCAAGGATATCAGACAGTCCTGTATGTTATTCTGCTATCCAGGATGGAGTTTTAAACCCTGGACTAGTGGACAAATGCCTGCCTTGGCATGCAGAAGCTTGGAGTGAACACTTTTCTCAAGATAAAGTACTGACAGGTGAGTAAACTGCTTGTCCTGCTTTAAGGTCCACAATACCTGAAGTGTGTGTGAACAGTATCAGCCTGCACGTTGTCTCAATTTTCTCTATTAATGTGCCACAGTCAGCTCTCCTCTTGTACTGTATTACAGGCTGTGTTATAAATTGTGGGAGTAGTATAGTCACTGAATGAGAAGTTTTCAAGCATCTTTACAACAGACTCATGTTTTTCCACCTACCAGCAAGCAGTGTATTACATAATGTTGGGGGTGGGCCTGTGCAGTCTCCCATAGAGCATCTTATCAGGTTCCTCCTGCTGTAGGCTCATCAGCATGTGCATGCTGTCATGTTTAAACAGGAGATTTCAGAAAAACACATGATGATCAAGAATAGCCTGCTTGCTTTAACTTACAACCTTTTGTTTATATAATTCATCATACAGTAAACTGTTATAACACACACTATCATCCGAACCTTGCTTTAATCATGCAGACTGTTCTAGAAATGACGGAAACCTTTGATTTGTTTGATTTTCATTAAAGTGCATTGAAACAAAAATTTTATACTTGATTTCATACTTGTCCACAAGGTTCATTGGTTGGTTTTTATAAATGTTAAAAAAAACCCAAACATGTATAAGTAATAGAGTATTGGCAACACTGGCAACACCTCAGCACCCCGAAGGAAAGCAGTAATGTCACAGTAATTTAGAAATAAATATAAACTGAGTATATTCTTTTGGGTTTTGCGTGTTCTTTTAATCAAAACCAGGAATGACACGACACGGGGATGAGGAGTATTTTCTTAATTTAATTAAGACCATTTCAAAGAGTTACAGGTTTAACCCGGGTGGCACTGCATAGCATGGCCAGCATAGTGCTGATCATGAAGTGCTCACACCATCTGCTGCGAGTGTGGATTTCATATAATCTAAGTTATCAGTATCAGTTTACGTCATGAACAGGACAGAGCATAGAGACTGACTACATGTTTTTGTTCAAGTTGATTGGAGCTTATCAATGGTATTCAAAACAATATGTGTAAGACAGAGATTCCAGTTGGTGAGACACCCTAGATCGACCTTGAAGTCTTCTTTCACAGGCAGACAGTTAAAAACAAGACATTTCAGTGCTGTAGTGATTATCTAAACAACCCAAGCTTGCATGGAGAAAATATAGGTTAAAGTTCACATGACCATACATCATTAAATTATTATGAGTCTGGACGACATTTTATTTTGAAAAAAAACAGCGGATTCTCTTCATTACATCCGTCTGTGACTCACTCTTGACACATGTCATGTTGCTTGTCTCGGTCATGTGATACGTTGGTGCTAAAATTAAACTCACAATCTTCACCAGACGCGTAAATTCCGTGGGTTAAAAATATTTTTCGGACTCGCCTGTTCTTAATGAAGCCGTTCACACCAACCACATCATTTCAAAGGACAAATATGGGCATTTCTTTTTTCAGGATCAAGTTTGATTTTGTTGACTTTCGCAAGCAAACAAACATCTGACCAATCAAAGCGCTGCATTTAGCTACACACGAGCTTCTGTGGGAACAGTAAAATAATACAATGTTTCGACACAGACACTCAGCAACACACTGCTCCGGGTCAGGCGGCTCTCTGAAATAATTTGTGAGTCTTAGATGTGATCCCAGCTCTGCCAACAGGAGCTCAAACTGCCTGCTGACATCCTGAAATATGACAAGCTGCAGCTCCAGAATCAAACCATCAAATGATGAGCTGGATGAACCCACAATCTCTTTCTTCCTTCATTGGTTTAGAAACATCAGGACCTCATTACATCATTGCTTGATGTCAACTTCGTTGTTTTCAGTTTTATGAGGACGAATTATCTGGAAACACGCAGCGCGTCCGGTGTGTAACGGCCTTAAAGAACTGGGTTGGTTCACCTATGTAACGCTCATATAAAACAGCTGCATAAGAGCTAGTCTATATACCATTTATATTTAACAACATTGGGGAAATATTGTATTTATCCACCGAAAAAAAGAGTTTATTTGACTGCGTCGCTCTGTTGACAAACACTGTGTTTAAATACTGCATTAATTTGCTCTGTCAGAGCTTTTTGGCTACTTTTCACTTTTACTCCCTACATTTTTACAAAAATATCTGTACTTTCTTCTTCTTACATTTTCAACCAGACTCGTTACTTTAGGTTTAACACGTCTGAGAGAAGTTTGCATTTCTGGTCACTGCGCCGTCAAACATCAAACTGACCTGAGCCTTAATAGCCGAACAATAACACATCAGAGACAATGCTTCATTAGGTAATTTTAAATACAACAATTTTAATTTTAAATGCACAACAATTATCAGCAAACACACAGTGTATTTGTGTAATTCAAAGACTGTATGAAAACAGCTCAGTTTGCTGTACTGTATTATTGTATACTATTGTACATTATTGTATACTATTGTATTGTATACTACAGTAAAGTTCTGTGTTGGTGCACAGAGGCTGTGTTCATGCTCAGAGTTACAGGTTACATCAGTGAAGCAGAGCTAAGTTTGAATCAAAGCACATGGACAGACAATTTTGTGGAGTAGGTTCTCAAGCCAAAAAATAAGGGCACCCATTGCCAAAATTATTTCTAAAAAAACAAAACAAAACACACACAGTCAGATATTTAACTTGTTTATTTTTTAACACAATCAGTACACATCTAAAGAAATTATCAAATTGCATAAGTAAATGCTGCACTGCTGCACTTTGTCCCTCTCCTCCTTCATTAAAAATGACAAGCATCAGTAGAATAAAATAGAATAGAATAGAATAGAATAGAATAGAACGCCTTTGTCATTCTATAGAATGTACAGTAAGATTGGAGGGTCAGTCCTGTTTAGTGCTATGCTATAGAAAGTCACACTGTCAAAAAATATAAAATAAAACTTTCAAAAATATATCAGAAAATAATAAAGACTGTATAAAAACATATATACATTATAAAAAATTAATAAATAAATAGATAAGTATATGCATCTAAACATGGAGATAGGTGAATACTGCACTTTGGTGAATGAATATTGGATATTGCACATTATGGGGTGATAGATGACTAATGTTTGAATAATATAATATTGCACAGTTAGAATGAGTGTGTGTCTGGGTTCAGGGTGGTGATTGCTCTGGCGAAGAAACTGTTCTTCAGTGTGTTTGTTCTGGCTTTGCCGTACCATACTGTGATACAGTACGTCAGCAAGCTCTCAATGGATGAGCGGTAAAAGGTCAGCAGCAGGTTTGAGTCCAAATTGTACTTCCTGCGGATCCTCAGGAAGTGAAGTCACTGCTGAGCCTTCTTGATAACAGCTGTGATGTTATGTGACCAAGAAAGATCAGCAGAGATGAGGACACCAAGAAACCTGAAGGTGTGGACCCTCTGCACACACTTGCCATTGATGTAAATGGTAAATGGACTAGTTTTTATATAGCGCTTTTCTACTCTGTCTGAGCACTCAAAGTGCTTAGACAACACGTTTAAATCTACCCATTCATACAAGCACTTCCATATGTAACTAAGCTAAGTGCTTTTATTGTCTAACATTCATACTCCAATGCTTGAATTTGAGAGCAACTTGGGGTTAAGTATCTTGCCCAAGGATACTTTGCCAACCTTTCCGATCATTAGGTGACCTGCTCCACCTCCTGAGCCACAGCCACCCCAATGTAGAGGTGGGCTGGGTCAGTCCTGTGCTTCCTGAAGTTGATGATCTTTTTGGTTTTCATGGTGTTCAGTGTCAGGTTGTTCTCTGAACACCAGGCTGTCAATTTCAGGACCTCCTCTCTGTAGGCTGCCTCATCTCCCCTTCAGATGTGCCAGACCACTGTGGTGACTCAGTAATGTCCTGCACTGCTGTGGCAAGGCAGAGAACCCCTATGCAGGACTCAGAGATGAAAACTAAATTAATACTACAGCTTTTATTGCTGGATGAAGAACATAATAATGCTGCTCGGGAGCCAGCTGCACAAAACACAAAACTGACTGGAAACTTAAAACTCGAATACATAAGGGCGTGCAGCAGGGAAAGCCAACAATGACGAGGAACCAGGGAAAATGCATACAATATAAACACAGAGGGATAATGAGGGAACAGCCAATAGGTGGGAAGCACAGCTAAACATAATCACAAAAACGAGACAAGGGGGAGCCAAACTAAACAACACACAGAGAACAGGAGACTAACAAACTAAAACAGGAATGGACCAATAGAAACACACACAGACTCGACACAACACGGGGAAGCAGGTTCACAGAGGAAACACCAACACATAGACATCCAGACTGTGACACATGAACTGGACATGGAAGCAACTAACGGGGAAGACACAGTCACCAGAATCACAACACAGAAGACTTGACACAGGAGAGATAACACAAGACATGGGGAGGACAAATACAAGGGAAGCTGGAACTAATAACAGAATTCATAAACCTATAATAGACTAAAAATCTAAACTGTAAGCAAAATTAGAAACCAGTGATGCCAGAGGGTAGCAGGTCAAACCAGTTGTGGGCAGGATGTAAGAGGTCTCCTGGGATTGCACTGATTCTCCTGAGGCAGCTGGTTCTGGATATGTCCTCCAGAGATAGCAAAGGGCAGCCGATGATCTTTTGGGCGGTGCTGATAACCCTCTGCACTGCTTTCTTGTTTTCAGCTGTGGAACCTACGTACCATACACCCAGACAGTCAGGACACTTTCCACAGAGGAGCGATAGAAGGCCAGCAGCAGCTTCTTCTCCAGATGGTTTTTCCTGATGACATGGAGGAAGTGAAGCTGCTGCTGAGCCTTCTTAACTACTCCAGGAGAGATCAGCTGAGATGTGGGTGCTGAGGAACCTGAAGGTGGTGACAATTTCTCCATGTCCACCACAGGGTTATTATAGTTAATGAAAAAAAACCGAAATAACGAAAACTGAAATTGAAAAAACATTGTCGTTAACTGAAATAAATGAAAACTATAATTAAAAGGTAAAAATGATAACTAACTAAAACTGTATTGTGAGTTTACAAAACTAACTGAAATTATAGATAAACTTTCATTTTCTTGTTTGTCATTTTTTTAAAGCCTTGTGGATTGATATGAAATCATTGTTTCCACTCTCCGAGTTTAAGATGGGAGCAACTGCGTGCGTGTGCATGTGCATACGTGCACTTACCTTGCTGGTCCAAAAAGTAATGGCAGCAGTCTGTCAAGAAAGCAGCAGAGTCCCATATGGAGTTCCTTTGACTGCGATAGCACAGAAGCAAGTGTGTTGTGCGGAACACTTCTCAGGAAAACAAACACCAACATCAAAGTCCATCTGAGACGCTTACAAGTTAGCTATGGAAACTGCACTGATCCTACGAGGTAACCTGACGTGCACCTCCGGAGAAATGTGACTACTTGTCGGGACCACGCAGCCCACAACGTTGTGATTAACCTGATTAGTCCTTGTGAGTTTCCGGCTACTTTTCCCCGGCTGCTTTATCAGTCAGAGAATAACAATCAGGAATAATAATCAAACCATCAATATAAGGACAAATTCCTGCAGGGAGACTACTGAAACTATCGGAATGGACGTGAGGGAATGAAGAAAGTGAAAAAACAGGGGCAAATAACTGCCAAAAAACTGTGCACAAAGAGCGAGGAACAAAAAAAAGTCCCAGTCGGCAACACATATAAAACACCAGCACGACCACAAGGTAATTAACACACATAATCCAGCTACACAAACACAGTTGCGGACATGAGGTCGGTCACTTCCGTAGGTTGTGTACAGAGGCCGCAAAGACCCTGCAAGTCTAATTAGGAGACTCTAACCAAGCTAGCTACAAAACAGAAGCAGCTTCAAAATCAGGATGCTGCTGGATTTGACATTTGAGTCCTTCAAAGAGTTTGTTTTTGTCAAACACCAAATGTGGTGTTGTTAATCTACTGCATTGATGCTGAAGTTTATCGTAGAATTTTTTGAGTTTTGGAGTTTGTTTTTCTTTGTTTCTCCATGTTGAGGTTCATGTGTGTCTTTAATATTACACACATTTAGCACGTAGTGCTGGTGTCTGTGAACAGTTGGTTGTTGAATATATTTCTTTTAACAGTATCTTTGTCACGTTTTTATTACACAATAGTCACTTTTGCACCTTTAATCTTGCACCTGATTAAGTAGGAAAATACTAAAACAGTTTATAAGTTCAGGGTCATTACCGAGGGAATTTACAGCTGTTATAGTCGTCGCTGTTTATATACCTCCAAGCACCAGCAACAAAAATAGAAGTGAGGCATTAAATGGGCAATATCTATGCATCAGTGAGGAGCAGACAGCCCACACTGATGCTTTTTTCATTTTGGCTGATGATTTCAACCATGCAGATCCAAGGAGCGTTTTTCCAAAGACACACTAACACAGACTTTCCAACAAGAGGAAACAATACACTGGACCAATTTTACAGCACCATGAGAGGAGCTTACAAGGCCCTTCTCCTCCCCCACATTGGTGCCACTGACCACATCAGTGTCATGCTAATGCCAGCATACAGACCACTGGTTAAAGTCACCAAACCAGTCTGCAAGCAGGTACGAGTGTGGCCACATGGGTCTTCCGAAGCACTTCAAGACTGTTTCAACATCACAGATTAGAATATGTTCAAAGAAGCTTACCAAAAATCTTCAGGAGTACTCAGATACCATCTGTTCATACATTACCAAGTGTATTGATGATGTAAGTGACCTCAAGTCCATCACTGTTTGGGCAAATCAGAAGCCATGGCTGACCAGAAACAACCTATCCTGGGGCATTAGGAATACCAAGCAGGAGTATTCCAGGAAGATAGCTCATCGCTTCAGTGACAGCAGGGATGTTCGGAGTCTGTGGCAGGGAATACAGACCATCACAGACTACAAGCCAGCACGGATATCTTTAACATCTCGCTAAGTCAGGCCATCGTACCCACCTGCTTCAAAGCTACTATCATCATCCTGATAGGTTCAGATCATTTTTATAAAACAAGAAACAAACGCACAACTGTGATTTTACTTGCAAGGCAAGCTGTCCCATGTGTCCTTCAGAACACAAAGGAAGGATCTTTCGTGAGCCGCTGCCCCCGCAGCCTTTTATTCAAACATGCATACAATAAAAGTCACGTAAGGTTGTAAAACCTCCCTTGTTACAGCATACAGTCAGCAACATTCTTATTGTTTACCATATATGGATGTGTGCTTACATGTATGCGCATGGCGTACATGAATTGCATGTGTGCGTTCGTGTACCTGTGTGTGTGTCTGTGCGTCTGTGTCTCTGTCTCTATGTGTGTGTCTGTGTGCTGTGGGGGATGTGTTTGTGTGTGTGTGTATGTGTTTGTATAGCCTCTTTGTGTAGCCTCTTGCCCTATGTCAGCTGGGATAGGCTCCAGCCCCCCCGCGACCCTGAAAAGGAAAAGCGGAAGCGGATTGATAGACTATAATTCCAACAATCCCTGTCCCAAAAAAGGCATGACTACCGTTCTGTGGCACTCACCCCCATCCCGATGAAGTGCTTAGTCATGAAACACATTAAATCCATCCTTCCTGCCTCCCTGGACCCTTTCCAGTTTGCATATCGGCCTAATTGTTTGACCGATGATGCGAACTCCACAGCCCTCCACACACCTAGACTCCAAGGACTCTTATGTCAGAATGGTGTTCATTGACTTCAGCTCGGCATTGAACACCATCATCCCCCAACAGCTCATTCTTAAACTGGACAGTCTGGGCTGAACACCTCACTGTGTAACTGGCTGTTAGACTTCTTGTTAGACTGACTGGGAGACCACAGGCAGTACGGGTCTGCAGTGACACATCCAGCACCATCACACTGAATACAGCGCCCCCATACAAGGATGTATGCTGAGCCCCCTTCTATTCGCCCTGCTGACACGCAACTGCACACCATCATACAGCTCCAACTACTTCTTCAATTTTAAGGATGATACGACTGTGGTGGGTCTCATCAGCAACAACGGCGAGACAGAATACAGGAATGAGGTGAGCCGCCTGGCCCTGTGGTGTGGACACAACAATCTCTCTGAACGTGGAGAAGACAAAAGAGATTGTTGTGGACTTCAGGAAGATGCACACCCAGCATGCTCCTCTGACCATTAACTCTCCATACTGTAGAGAGAGTGAGCAACACCAAGTTCCTGGGAGTGCACATCTCAGAGGACCTGTCCTGGAGCAAGAACACAACATCACTGGCCAAAAAGGCTCACCGGCACCTCTACTTTCTCCGCAAGCTGAGAAGAGCTGGAGGTCCAATCCCCATCATGTAAACCTTCTACAGGTGTGCCATCAAGAGTGTCCTGACTAGCTGCATCATGGTGTGGTTTGGTGCATGTACCGCATCCTGCCGCAAGACCCTTCAGCGCATCGTGAGAGCAGCTGAGAAGATCTTCGGCACCTCTTTTCCCTCTGCATGGCGGGCTATCCTACACATCCACTACACAGCTTCTTCAGCCTGCTGCCATCAGGGAGGAGATTGCGGAGTCTCCGGGCTCAAACCAGCAGACTGAGGGACAGCTCCATTCATCAGGCAGTCAGGATGCTTAACTCACTGCCTGCTCTGCTCCCCCCCCCTCATACTGCCTCAACACACAAACTTTCACACATTTTCACATAACAAATTTCACACTGAACTCATTGAAAACTGGTTATTCACTCAACTCAAGTTTATGTGCTCATTCAATTTGCACTACTGCACTACTGTTTATATTGACACTACTGTTTATATTAGCATCTTAAATTTCCCTGACGAAACCCTCCCAAAGGGATTACTAAAGTTAATCTATCAGCCTTAATACACTGCATATGTCACTTTACTGTCAATCAATATCAGAGTCTCCATACATATATCAGAATCAGAATACTTCATTGATTCCAGAGAGGAATTCCTGAAATTCTTGTTGTATTGTATTGTATTGTTGTTTTTAGAGACTTGAATATACTGGAGAATGCAGGCATCGATCCCACTACCTCTCGCATGCTAAGTGAGCGCTCTACCATTTCAGATAATCCCCCTCTCTAATCCCCCTCTCTATACGGTTTACAGTCACTTTATTCGTTGCATATGACACTTTACCCAGATGTTAATGCCAGGACCTCTATACTTATATAAATACTTTTATACTTATATATTTTATGCTGCTATATTTTACAATTTAGGACAGTATCATATTTTTTTATTATGCTAATATTTATTAATGTTTAGTTAAATGTTTACTGTTTATCGTTGCACCATGGGTCAGAGGGTAACGAAATTTCGATCTTGTGTATGTCCTCTACATATTGCAGATTCGACAATAAAGATAACTTTGACTTTGACTTGACTTTGAGAACTGTGATGTTATATTTGCTGCAACTTCTGCCCCCTTGGCCAAATCTCCCTGAATTTTCATTTCCTGTTAAATAAAGAATATAAAAAAGTCACTTTGCCAAAACGTGATTGCAGCTTCTACCTGTGACAGGAGAGTTCTTTCTTATTCAAAATGAACTGATATTCATGAGAGATATGTTTGACAGATTACAGGCCAAAAATTCCCACTGGCCTCCTCCCAGTGGGACGTGCCCGGAACACCTCACCCAAGAGGCGGCCAGGAGGCATCTTAATCAGATGCCCGAGCCACCTCAACTGTTTAAATACAACAAATCCTTTTTTTTTTCTTCAAAAAATTTTTTTTTTGCCATGACACCAGTAAAAAATAGTGAGAGAGATGCTGGTGTTAGCTGTTCAGCCAACTCCAGCTGCAGATGAGATGGAGCATTATTAGGATACAGCCACATATGTAAATTTCAATAGCGACAATCCCAAATATGGTCGTTGAACTTACTAGCGCTAACTGCTGTATGACCTCCCGCGGAGCTGGGAAGCAAGTGGATAGATAGCAATACACACACAGATTGAGTTACGCACACACAAATCTTCTGCTACAATAATGGCCCCGTAGGATATCCCCTTGGCGCCAAAGTGAAGTCAGTACATATGAAGGGAATGCTGTATTGGTGGGCATCGATCGATTTCAGCTTTCTGGGCTAATTCAAAGAGTCTCCAAAAGTCGCTGAAGTCACGGGAAAAGTAGTTAAATTTTTCACTGCTTGCTTTTTAGAAAAAAGTGTCTAAGTTGGGAACACTGTGTGTCACCCATGTTCACCACCCAAGATGCATTTCATCACACAGCACGGACTGTGAATCAATCTTCTTTTTGAGATTTTGAAGCATTTGGCAGACATTTGTTACACGAGACTGCCTCCATGTGTTAAAAAGAGGAATTTCATGCTGAGTTGTATTCATTGGGCCAGTGACCCAACACATGTATGAACAAGACGGTAGGGCCATATTTGGCCTACGGGCCATAGTTTAGACACCCCTGATCTAGGAGATGTGAATGTGACATTAAGGGTAATCCCTATGGTGGCCATTATTGAAACACCACAGGAGCAAAACACCAAAAAACCTGTGACAGCTAGGATAGCCCCCCAGCCCCCTCCTGGGAAACTTTACCACCAACAGTACAAGAAAACAGTACAACAATCTGCATGTATTTTATCTCAAACAACAGGATTTTTTTCCCAACAGATTCAGAATGCCAAGAGAACAGGAGCCTTTTGGAGAACGTGCTGCCCATAGTGCTTCTAAGAATGCCAAGGATAGGAGTAACAGTGCCACCCTGCGAGCATCTCAAGGTGGCATCCACAGGGAGCGTGACATGACGACCCGCATGCTGCACTGTGACTCAGAGTCCTCAGAGAAGGACTCAGAAAAAGACTCAGGGTACTCAGGTGAGCTGAGTGCATGTAAGTTTAGCACAGACCCAAAGAATACAGTAAGACTTAATATAGTTGTCAATGCCTTTATGCCTTTCATATTGACAGCACACATGAACATACAGTTACGTAAACATGCTGGTGGACGGTCTTAATTAAGATTGCATTGTCAATGACAATGATGCCTCTCTATCACTGAATCTGGATTTTTCCAGATGTCTGTGGTTTGAATAGTGTGACCACACTCTAACCTCTGCTGAGCTTTCTCACCACTGATGATGCGTCTTGTCAGGCTGTAGAGAAAAAAAAATGTATGAATCATTTATAGACAAATGATACGTTTTCACGTTATTTTCAAACATCTGAACAAATCTCTTTCAGAGGCCGGCTCAGACTCTATGCACACTGACATAGATGACCAATGCAGCAGTGTGAGCAAAACTCACAGGGAAAGCAGAAAAAGCTTGAACAACAGCAATGCAAATGCTGCAGGCCTCGATGTGACGTCTTATGAGGAGCTCCCCCCAATTTACCTGGTGGTCAAGCCGGTGAGATATTCATAAGAGCTTGCTTGTTCAGGTGCTCAGCCTTGTGGCATAATAGGCCGAGTACAAGTGCTTTTTGTTGACATTAAAACCTCAGTTGTAAAAAACATCTAGTCACTATTTTCATAAATATTCAAGTCAGTTTAATGTATAAAACCAACTGTGATTACCAACAACATCATTTGCCTCAAAGGGATTTCAAAACTGTCTGCCATTTGCCATTTAATGGATTAATCATCAGATCACAAACAGCAGTGTAAACAAGATATAAAAACAAATTATATCTTCTTGAAATGGATGAAACATTTGGACAAGAAAGTGTGACACTGTCTGTAACACAGAGCTTACGGCATAAGGTGATATACTTGAGGACAAGGATCAAACCATTCTTTGGATCTATTTGCATGCTCTGGATCATTATCCCATAGAAACACCCATTTCTGGTTCAATTTGAACTTTTGGCTAGATTATCTTAAAGTGGTCTGTTATGCTTTTCAGTACTTTCTGTCATATGTATGCTGGTACAACAGTGGATGCTTATGTTAAACATGGCATGCATTTCAAATAATAGATCAGTGATTTTGGAACCCTAATTCCAAAAAGTCGGGGATGTTCTGTACAGTGTAAATAAAACCAGAAAGCTATGATCTACAAATCTCATGAACCCATGTTTTATTCATAACAGAACATCAAAAATATGTTTAAGTGTTCAAACTGAAACATTTCTTTGTTTTATGAAAAATATTAGCTCAACTTGAATTTGATCGCAGCAGTCTTAAGAAAAAGGGTGAATGGGGGTGATACAAAACTTTACAAGCAAGTGGTACTAACATTTTGCAACTACGTAGGTTAACTGGCATAAGGTCAGCCCATCATTACTTCTGAGAAACTGCCTCTCTATGATGCTGTATTTAGGTAATTTGCAAATAAATAAATAAATAAACAAAACCTGTCTAGAAGCTGTGGTACAATTCCAGAATAATAATCCGCAAAGTAAAAAAGCTAAAACTGCTCAACTTTATCTATAAAGCGCTTTAAAATCAAACACAGTTGGCCAAAGTGCTGTACACAACTAAGAGCAAACAAGCAAAAAACAAGGAGACAATAAACAACTAAATAAAACCACAGCTAAGAAAATAAACAAAGAAAACCAACATCTCAAACTGAGTTAAAAGCCAAAGAGAAGAAAGGTGTTTTAAGAGAGGATTTAAAAGCAGAGAGTGATTCAGCCTGCCTGATGTGCAGAGGGAAGACCGCTCCACAGTTTTGGGGCAGCAACTGAGTCTCTCGAACAACAGTGCCAGATGAGCTGACCTGAGTGAACGTGAGGTGGCGTACAGGTGGAGCACATCAGACAGATATGACAACAAATAAAACAAATAAAGGGATTTTAAAATCAATTCTAAAACTAACTGGGAGCCAGTGAAGTGAGGCCAAGATTGGAGAAATGTGCTCATATTTTTAACCCCAGCTAAAAGTCGTGCAGCAGCATTTTGTACCATCTGAAGCCGCGCAAGCTGAGGCCAATATAAAGTCCCCTGCAGTAGTCTAAGCGAATCATGATAAAAGCATGGATTAAAATCTGAAAGTGATGCTGGGAAAGAAATGGTTTCACGTTGGCCAGTTGTCTAACTACAGTGCTGCTTACAGTCCAGACCTTTCACCAGTTGAAAGGATTGGCTCATTATGAAATGAAAAATATGGCAAAGAAGACCCTGGTCTTTGAGCAGCTATAATCCTATACCAGACTACATTTGTCTCACAAAAGTCCAGGTACTGGTCTCCTCAGTTTAACCTCATTTATGGACTGTTGTTAAAGGAAGAGGGAATGCTAAACAGTGCTAAAAATGTCCCTGTTCCAACTTTTTTGGGACGTTTTGCTGCTTTCATACTCAAAATGACCTTTTTTTTCTTTTCTTAAAATGGTACATTTTCTTAGTTTATACATTTGATCTATTTTCTATGTTCTATTATGGATCTAATATGGGCTCATGAAGTTTCCAAATCATTGCCTTTTTTATTTAGGTTTAACACACCATCCCAGCATTTTTGGAATTGGGGTTATATAAATAATCCCTCTAGATGCTTAATTTCAGACAGTGATTAGAGATTAGGGGAGATATCTTTAGGAACTTCTCTGTGCATAAAAAAGTATGTTCTTGCCCTACATTTACTGGAGGCGAAGCTCCTCAACAGATTGGGAATCTGCAGTTCCTTCCTTTAAGCCATGGAGGTCATTGTATTTGGTACCCTGGCCTCTATGATCTCGGCCCCTTAAAGATATAAGATATAATAAAACCTCTGCGAGGAACCTGGGGATGATCTTTGACAGCAATCTGACTTTTGGCAAACACATTATTGCTGTCAGCAAATCTAGCTTCTTCCATCTTTGGCTACATGCAAAGGTGAAGCCATTTCTCAGTTTCATGGACTTTGAGAGAGCGGTCCACGCCTTCATTTCATCCCGACTTAACTGCTGTAACAGTCTCCATCGACTACAACTGATCCAAAATGCAGCAGTACGGTTACTAACCAGCTCACTAACGAGACCACATATCCCCCATACCAGCATCCCTACAGTTAGCTTTAGAATTGATTTTAAGGTCTTACTATTTGTTTTTAAGGCGTTGCATAGGTTAGCGCCTCCCCACCTCTCCAATCTTATAAGCCTGCATACTCCCACTAGGTCACTGAGGTCTGCGAAGCAAATGCTCCTAACTGTCCCGAGGTCAGGATTAAAACACAGAGTTGATCGGGCCTTCGCAGCTGTTCCTCTGAAACTCTGGAACAAACTGGCCCTTCATATCAGGACCTCTCCTACAGCTGAGACCTTTAAAACTCATTTTTAGTCTTTGGCTTTTAAATCAGAATGAGTCCTGGATTCATTATTGATGCTGTTTTATTTTACTTATGCTTTAAGTTATTTTATTTATTTTAAATGTACAGCACTTTGGTCAACTGCTGTTATTTTTAAATGGGCTTTAGAAATGAACTCATTAGATCTAGAATGATGAAACTATACACCACACACATCCAGAGACTCTAGATGTCAGAGGTCTGAATAAGTTCCCCTGTCACTCCCCAAGGAGGGTTTTGGTAATTAATCAGGAAAATCTGAATACAGTTGGATGGATTTGAAAATAAATGTGTGAGATGTGGAATTTATTTTGAAACATCCTTGTGTGTTGTAAAGTTAAATTTTCACACTAATTTTTGCTCTGTTTTGGCTTCCACCAACTTCTAAGAAGCTAGCTATTAGCCTAGCAATCTCCATCTCCTGAAATATTGACTTGCCTCAACAGTTCTAAGCGATATTTGATGGCGAGCACACAATGTACAATGGTTTTGTTTGAGATTATTCATTTAGCTAAAGAAATATATAAAGAATATTACAATATTAAATATTAAATATTACAGCTGCTTTAAATAATTTTTTAGATTGTCACTGATCTACTTTTTTGTCTCTATGAGGTTAACCTTGTACCATGTTTTGAACAAATCTTTGGAATTTGGCCATTAATTAAACCTTTGTAATCGTGTTTAAGGCTGTTAGGTTAGAAATTTAGAGCTTAAATACAAAAATACTTTGATTTTTAAAAGCACCCTCTGAGATTCAGTTCAAATGAATGTTTTATGCAAAATTCAGACTTCAGTAATAATTCTTACATCAGCTAGCTTTAACACCATCTAACTGTTATAATTGTTCAGGTCTTGTTGCTTAACTGTTTTTGTGCCCTACTGCTTATCTCTTTCTGACTTTAACCTCCTCCACATCTTTTGCTTTCTTTTCCTCTGGTCTGTAAAATCCTGCCCACAACCTCCTGGTGATGCAGTCTAGACCGGGACAGCTTCTACATGGCCCTCTGGCATGGGGTGGAGGCTGGCACAACCTCACCAGTGGCAAAACACCCACTCAGCTGTTACTGATCCAACAGCCCTCGTCCTCTGCTGCCACACCTTCTTCCTGTCTACCTCTACTACAAGGTCAAGTTAAAGAAGAAAGGAGCTGCAGCTACCAGAACCACAGCAAGAACTCATATCTGCCCATACTGAATGCCTACCCTCGTATTGCCCCTCATCCGAGGAAGGAGATCCATGAAGGCAAAGGCACCAGAGTAGACGGGGTTAAAGAGCTTGGCAGCGAAGGCCAAAGCCAGAGCAAAAGAGTGTGTACTGAGGAGGAAAAGAGGGAGGCTGTATCTGCCACCATTCACCATTCACAGCAGCAGCAGAAAGATGTCCATTCACAGCATAAAGTCAGAGGAGGCCACAGTTCCATCCTCAGCTTATCTCACTGCCTCCTGCCTGGCCATACATCCTCTAAAATCCAACACAAGTCCCACCACTGCCAGAGAAACCCCAGCTCTGAAAGTGCGGGCTCACCGTCCGTCTCCAGCTCCCACGTACGCTCACCACCTTCTTCCTTATCCTCTTTTCCTTCTTCTTCATCTCCCTCTTCTTCAACAGCTCACAGTCCATATCACCTAGCTCCGGACAGCTCCTCCACACGCCAGCGCCGTTTCCTCAACACGGCAGAGATCCTCAACCAGTCGGGCCTGCTGGCTATCACACTACGCACCAAGGAGCTGCTGAAGCAGAATGCTTCTGCAGAGAGAGAAATCACCCAGCTATGTCAGCACACCCATCTCCTATCCCAGGCCAGTCAAAACAGCGGCCTTGATGGCCTTGAAAAACTCTTCCAAACCATGAGTGAATCGGGCGCCTACCCCAACTTAGACTTTCATCATCTGAAAATGCTCAGCAGCCACCAACAGAGCAAAACTACAAGACTACCAGACTGCAAAGAGGATAACAACACTGAAACCACCGAAATGTATAGCCTATCACAGGTGGTGTCTGTACGCGACATATGTGATGGAGCATCACCACCCTCTCCGCTGTTTGCCCCTTCACCAGGCACAGAAGAAGCAGAGCATGCTTACGGCTCTCTGGATCCCACGTCCATGCCTCTGTCTTTTTCTGGGTCTGTTCCCAAACAAGGACACAGCCAGTCAGTAATGGAAAAGGACTTAAGTGATCTTACTGTGTTTCCAGAGAGTTCAACACATAGTAACTATCTCCTCTAGAATCTCGGGGAATATTCTTATAGAAAATTGTGCAACAGGAAAGCATACATGTGTTTGAATTGAAAACTAATGATTTTTTTTATTTAATGTTAAATATGATGCACACATTTCCCTACATTTTCTCACAGATTTGCTAATTCCAGTTGACCATTTTCCATGTGCAGACAGGCCTCATACGTTCAGTGAGGCAACCGAAACATGTTTACACAAAAAGAGAAGCGCCGGTCTCATGTGGAGAATTAATAGTGACAACATTTTTGCTTTCTTACTTAAGAAGACAAAGATCACGTCACACAAGAGGTGACATTTCAATATTTTTACAAATGTCTTAGTTTAGGTTTTTAATAAAGAGCTTCAGTGTGCAGAAGTACAAAAAGCCTGAGTCTATAATTTATCCTGTCAAATTTTCGTACATATTATATGCTTCTTGGCATTGCTGTGGCTAATTGCATTTTAAATCCATATAGATATTTACGGTTGTAAATAGCAAAAACCACCAACAGTCATCACCTTGAATGAATTTATTATAAAACCAAGGTTTAGCAATTTGAACTCATTCTGTTCTGCAAAATTTCCAATAATTGTCCAGTCCTGACTCCTTCAGAAAAAACACATTTTTTTCTTAGTTTCACATTCTTCATGAAGTGAAGTCTCATCTCAGTTTTAAAGCCTAAAGTTTTAAAGCCTTAAAGTCTGTGTTTCTGTGTATAACACAGAGACTGTGCTAAATGCCATCATTAAATAAATATATAGAGACTGCATTGCTGAAGAAAAAGAATGTTGAAGCATGTCTAAAGTTTGCTGAAAAACATTTAGATAAGCTCAACCTCTGAGCCACCCCAGCGCCCCCCTGTGTCAGTTCTCATTGTTACACATAACTTAGGTGGGAATGATGTAGAAATACTTTGTTACTGAGATTTTTATTTTTCCACAAAGTACCTGTTCTAAATCCAGCCATAGGTTGTCTAATGAGTTTGATCTGATCCACTCTGAAATGTGTTTGTTTTTCCATAAAAAATTTGAAATGTTTGAGTCTAGTGCCTTAAACCAGGTATGAGAGAAAGTTACAATTCAAGGGCAAAACTGTTGATTTACTCCAGTTGATACAGTAATCTGATATAGATGAAAACTTATCTATCAGCTTGATTGTCTTCAAAAGAGAAGCTTGTGAATTCCCAAGGAAAAGTAATACATCATCATCATAAAGGCTAATTTTATAATCCGTATTTTCAGTTTGAATCCCTTTAATATTTGCATTTTGTCAGATTGCTGCTGCTAATAGCTCAATGAAAATGATTAAAAAGTGAGAGAGAGAGTGGGCAGCCTTGCCTGGTGCCCCTCTGCAAACTGAAGCTTTGGGAAATAAGGTCATTTGTTCTAACACGTGCATTTGGAGAGCTGTGTAGTGTTCTGATCCAGTTTATAATTTGTGTAGAACTGCTAGTAAAAATTTCCAATTTACCCAGTCAAATGCCTTTTTTCATCTTAAGAGACAACTATGGTCTTTCATTTGTTAATAGAACAATAGTCTATTATATTTATAAGTTGGCATGTATTATTGGCTGAGTGCCGACCCTTGATAAAGCCTGTTTGATCTGCATTTATTATAAAAGGAGTAATACTTTCTAATCTTCTGGCAAGGACTTTGCAAAATATTTTAACCTCTACATTTATGAGAGAGACTGGGAAGTAGCTGGAGGAGAATCTGAGGTCTTTGTCTGGTTTGAGAAGCAGGCTAATGTTAGCAGAGTTCATGTTTGGAGGTAACGTGTGATCATTCTGAATACGAATCACTCTGAAAAAAATCATTCTGAAAAAAGTTGGTGCTAGCATAGACCATAATTCTTTATAAAACTCTGCTGGAAAACCATCTGGGCCTGGAGCTTTATTATTTGGGAGATGCTGTATTGCTTCATAAAATTCAGATAATGAAAGAGGTGAGTCCAGAGCAGCAGCCTGTTCGTCATTTAGTTTAGGTAGATTTATATTATTAAAAAATTCTTCAATTTCAGCATCAGATGGATTCATCTGTGGTGAGTATAAGGCTTCATAAAAATCTTTAAAAGATTTATTTGTTATGTAATGTTACCAGGTGCATCTTTAATAGAATAAATATTTAGTTTTCAATCCATCCGCTTCCTTTTTTAGGGTAGCAGGGGGGCTGGAGTCCCAGCTGACACAGGGCGAGAGGCAGGATACAGCCTGTTGCAGGGCCAACATAGAAACACAGACAACCATTCACACCTATGGGCAATTTAGATTGGCCAAAACTACCCCGCAGACGCGGGAAGAACATGCAAACTCCACACAGTGAGAGAGCAGCCAGGCTAAGGTGGAATCGAACCCAGGCCTTCCACATGGTTTTCAAACTGAGGCAGCGGTGCTAACCAACACGCCACCATGTTTAAGAATTTCTGCAGACTGCCAGTTCCTTTGACTCACTGCTGTACTGAGCCTGTCGATATCTGCATTAAGAACCAAGTTGCAGTCTCCTCCTATGAGTGTGGTGTCAGAATAATCTGAGAGTGAAGAAGGTGTGAAAGAAGGAGGGGTCATCAATATTTGATCCATATATGCTAGTAATACTCAATCTGTATTCTGGATAGATAAATTAAGTATTATAAATCAACCTTCAGGGTCTATTGTAGTGTTGCTATCTTAAAGTTTATTTTCCTGTTAATCAATATTGCCACACCTCTTTTTTTGGAGTTGTAGCAGGCTGAATATATGTGAGGGAACTGTGGAGAGGAAAGATTGTGTGCAGATGTTTTGGATACATGTGTTTCCTGAAGGAACACAACATCTGCCTTTAAGTTTTTTTAAATGATTAAAAATTTTCAGTCTCTTTTCCCTCGAACCAGCCCCGTGCACATTCCATGAGACAAATCTAAGTGTGCTCATGTTTAAACTAATGGGTGAAGTGTTGTGTGTTCACTAAAGATGTATGTGTGTGAATCTGTGCTGTATGTAGGTGTGTGTGTGTGTCAAGCTTGGAGTGAGTAACATCAGTAAAAGATGCAGGCTGTGATAGGCTGAAGTAATAGTTTATTTTATGAACACAAACAAGCTGCTTATGTAGCAGCTTTGGGCTTTTTAAAGAGAAATTACATCAGGAACATGCTGGATACTTTGTTAGTAGCACTGCTCAATCAAGAAACTATACATGTTTTTCTGCATGTGAAGAGGGAGGGAGAATTGGGCCTTTGTGATGGAGTAATGCATGCCTCTTTCTGTGAGTTCAAATATATATTTTTCTGCAGACATGAGAATGGAAATGTGTTAGTAAAGAGAACATAACAGAATACTTTGGCTTAATAAGAGTGGCGGGATGTTCACAGTAAGTCGACAGACGTATTGTGATTTGGTTTCATCTTATAGGAAGCAGTTCGCCGCCTGCACAACTCTGAATCCAATAAAAGCCGGTTTTCAAGGATCTCCAAAGCGTAATTGACGTAATTGTGAGTATCTATTTGTGTTTGTATGTTTGTGTGTTTGCCTGAATATTTTTTTATGTACGTACGTTGTTTACACTCTGTATTTACAATGCATAAAAATGTTTTCCAGCTTCTTGCAAAACTACGAGACAGGCCACCGGAACTTGCGATAAAGTCAACCTCACCTTGTGGAAAAGGCGACAGCTATTAAAAATTCTGCCCGGTGTCGTGCAAGAAGGAAGCAGGTAAGACGTGTTGTATTGTTGGTCTGTTGTATTTGTATCATTAGCTTGTGTGGCCGGGCTGGCTACCTGTTTTGTGAGCTCTCTCTCTCACCGTTGTTATGCTACGTGACAGCGTACCTGCACTTAATTGTAGCGTT
>VUQJ01035924.1:4930-21140 GCA_015108635.1 Andinoacara biseriatus
GAGAGTAAATACCCTGAATAACATAGTAAAATGTAGAAATTGATACTAATTAAATTTTTTTCAAGAGTTGCATGATGGAATTCACAATACAAATAAAAGGCATTTTTAAGCAGGAATATGAAAAGAACTTATACATTTTTATATTTGTACAGTGAGAGTCAAAGAGCTTCATAATGTCCTTTCTACACATTAGAATTGAAAAACAAAGAAATATGTGCCTGTTCAGCACAGCACATGCCCTCCCATCCCTCTTACCCTGAGAAAGCTTAATCTTAGCTTACGTAACAACCACCACTACCACCACCTCCCCCCCCCCACCCCGGCTTCTTGCTCTTCTGCTCTCCATTCATCTTAAAAGTGTAAATGCACCAAATGCTGGAATCTGAGGGATAAAAAGAAAACAATTTAACTGATCTAATATATTATAATAAAAAAAATGACTTTTAAGTCTGAAACGGTGCCAAGATTTAAACTGTGATTAGCAGAGCCTAATGGCATTAAATCCATTGAATAGCAAATGCTGGCATACAAGCAGGGGGGGATGCCCAAAAACCCTCATCAAACTAATCTGCTGTTGTGTAACAGTCCCCCTCAAACCATACCACCTTGTTTCTAACCACTCTGACCACACACAAACAAGAACTGTTACAGAAAGAGCGGCAAGAAAAGTATGTCAGTCAGTCAGTCAAGCCCACGCCTGCTGTTCACTGAAGCAGTGGCGCATTGTGTGCATGTGTGTATGCATCCATTAGGAGTGTGCATGTGCAGAGAAGGGGTCTGGCATCCCATCCTTAATCCTGTCTGATGAGACTCGGACGTAACCCGCTTTTATCCCCTGCTGAGAAACCACGCTTCTGTAGCCTCGCGTTTCTGTCAGTCTGTCTCTCTGACTCGCTCGCCGTGTCGTGTTTCGTGTAACTTTCTTTCACATGATCCTTAACAGTGTCTTTTTTAACTTAATCTACCTCCCTGTCTGCTGTTCCTGTGCCATCTCTCTGTCTCTGAGCAGCCTTGCAGGACTTAAGGCTCTTGATTCAATCACAGCAGTTTACAACTCTCTGACAGCTGACGCAGTGTGTGAAGCAGTGTCACTTGCAGGTCACAGAAGAGAAACCTGGATGATGTGATTGTGTTTACATGGCTGGTAAATTTCAATGGTTATAGATGCAATTCTAAAGCCTGGCATGCACTATAACTCACACTCACACAAACAAGCGTAACACTATGCCCATTAATCTTTAAGTGACTTCATCCTCAATCCATTTGGCATTATTATTGCATATATTTGTTTGTGTGTGTCTAGCACACACACATACACACCTGTATGAATGTGTATGTGTTTTAATATCAATCAGCCCCTACCATCCCCCCCAACCTTGTACTGCCCCCCAGCAGGAGGCTACATCAAAAACAATAATGTAAATGACTCTGTTGCGCTGTAGCTCCATTATCCAAGGCTTTGGCCACAAACACCCACTGACACACTGCCGGGCGCTGTCCTACATTCAAACTGCACAAAATGTGTTTCTATGTCAAATCCTTACGTTTGAAAATAACAACAATTAACTGTGTTTTTTAACTTGACATGAACTTCACAATAATTTGAGGAAATTTTAGCCTCCAAAAAAGAGCTACAAACAAAAAAAAGCAACATTTTAAGAATTTCCTGTGATAACACTGATTTAAAAAAACCAAACAAACAAATAAGCCATATTCATAATCTCCAGACCACACACTCAGACGAGTACACTCCCATATTGTTGGTGGGAAAGTTAAAGTATGTTGGTGCAGTGTGAGAGTAATCTGCACACTGCTGAGAGAGAATTTGAATGCCTCCACAGCAACACTGGAGTGTTTTGTAAATGTTATATCTTGAGATTTAGTTTGGTGATGCAATAATATGCATAGTCTGTTTTGTTTAGTGTGGGTGTATTGTTTAAACTAAACTGGAAAAATGCTTGTTTCAAAATGTGGTTAAAAACAGAGTAAAGAGGGAGCTTGGACTGAACTTTCTTGGCTATCATGAAATTAAACTCAGACAGCAACATTTGGCCTTACCAAGTGTGCGCACAGGGTTGTTGATAGGGCTGGGTGGGCTAGCTCCATGCTTGTTGACCGCCCTGACAACAAACTGGTACTCTGTTTCTGGTATTAACCCTTTCAAAACCATGGAGTTCGTCTCAATGGGCTCACGAATATATGTCCACTCCATGTCCATTTCTGGCCTGAGAAAAGAAAAGACCATTAAGACATTAAGTTGAATTTAATATTCATTTGACATTTTGATATTTTAGAAGAAAAAATATCTTTTTTTCAGTCTTTTTGTCTTTTAGAAATCAATGAAAAAAAAAAAAAAAAAAATCTGAAAAAAAAAAAAAAAAAAAAAAAAAAATAAAAAATTTAATTTTATTTAAAAAAAAAAAAAAAATATATATATATATATATATATATATTTATTAGAAATAAATTGGCATCTCTTACCTTTTAAAGTGCAGTAATTGTGTCAAGTGAAAATTTTAGCACGAGGGGAAAAAAAATATTACAGTTAGAAGAGATTACTCGTTTGTTATAATGGTTAATACTATTGACAAATTAAATCATTACCTGTGAATTTCCTTTCAGTTACCTTTGTAACTGCTAGATGTTATACTGGATGTACCAGTTTTAACTTCCTGGATGGCACACATTTTACAAATACCAGTGAGTAGGCAAAATGTGTACTGGGGCTTTTTAGATGTGGAAATATGTTATTAGCAAACAGGAGCACTGCAGACTCCATTTAGTATGTAATTGTATTTACTGGTCATGCTTCTCAGGCACAGTTTCAATGCTGTAAAAAAGAAAATTACAGAATATAATTAATTTACAATGAATTATTTTTAACAGGGCAAGCACAGTAGCACACATGTAAAATATAGACAGTTTGAAATAGTAATTGTCATAGTAATTCACCAAATAACACCGGTAAGGTCTCACACAGGTCTAGACACCGGTTGGCAACTGTCTGGCAACCTGGTGAGTAGTTGCTGGAGGCTGCTAGCTGTTGCTGGGTGAATTCATTTATTTGGTCTATACATTGCTATTATATTAAGCAGTCGGGGTTAAAGGTAACTTCCTATTCATTGTGTGAATGGCTGTGTTAATTGTGTTAAATAGAAATAAAATGCTTGTAATGTCAGGGTCTTACATTGTAGCAATGTGTGATGACAGTGTGCTGCATCTATGAGGAAGTGTAGTCACATGCCAGCTAGAAAAAGTCATTGTGGTTTAGGAAGAATTACAGAAAGACTGTAGTTAACATGTTTTGGTTGTTGCTGCTGCTCTGAATGCTTTGGCAGTATATGATGCTGATTTGGAGATGAGCTTTATTTTCTGTTAATTTTTTTTTTCTTCGAGTTAAAGCTGAGATTTTACTTTGTCAACAACACTGATTCTACTTGACCAAAACACCAACCCACTGTACATATGTGATTATGTCTCAAAGCATTAACTTTGAAGATAACGTCATGCCATCTGCTTTATTTAATGGGGTAAAACTTTAAAACTGCCAAATAGTTCAGTTGTGTAAATTATACCCTACACATCATTACTGAAAAATGTTGATGGGCTTGATTGGCAACACATGAAGATATCATGTACCACATTTTACTGGAACACCGGTTACATAGTTTTACTTTTTTTTTTTCTTTCTTAAATGTTGACAGTCCAGTTGGTCCTTTCACCAACATTAAGTCAGACTGGATGGCATGTCTTTAGAGAAGATGGTGGCAAATTCACATAACCACTGACTAGAGAAGCCTTCCTATTGAGGTTTCTCCTGTGACATCATGCAAGAGTTGTCTGCTTTATTGGATGTGTACAACCACTGATAGCTATGGAAAAACGCGTATTCCCATATTGGTTGTCGAGTGGTTCCTGGGGATTGCTGCCTGTAGCTGGATGAAGTCGGTTGCAAAGAAGGTGCGGCTCCAAAATTCTCGTAATTGCTTTGGTTGCTTACAGATTGCTGCTGTTTCCTGTAGGTTTTCATGTTTGTTTACAAATACTCACCAACTACTAATCAAGTGGTAGTACAACTTGGAAAAGTGCAACGCAAACTGGAAACGGAGAAGGCCTTTAGAGTGAAAGTTGTGCCCCAGTGCTGCAGCCAATATGTTTTAAAAGGTGCAGCTTTTACTTTGAAGGTGAACATTTTCCATTTCTACAGGCAACTTCTCAATATGGTAGCAAACAAAGTAAACACAAGGAAGTTTTTGCCAGCCAATTGGGGAATACTTGATTTTCCCTCACGCCCGGTGGTTGCCAGATGGTCACAGACTGGTTTTTAGACCTGTGGCTGTGGCCTTATTATCTTGATCCTTCATTGTCAAACATCTAAAATGAATGGCAGATAAGGTAAAATCACATGAAGAGTAGTCAAGTGTCTCCAAAACCTCAATACCTGTGTATCCAATGTCGTATGTACAGTTAAACTGACCTTGCAATGTTTTACTTAATAGGTCATCTGAGCAGTGAAAGTCATCGAAGTAATCTCTGACGGTTACCTAATAATGTTACCAGCATTATGGCAGAAAAATCTGAATGATTCTCTGTTCACTAGAATCTAATACAAAAAGACTGGACCTCTGATTTTGTTATTTAAGCTAGTGCCTATTAGCAGTTTCTATTTCCTTGTCTCACTCTGTTGTCTTTGAGGACTGTTTCTTCTCTTCTTCTTTTTTGAACAGTCAGCTGGTTTTTCAGGCAGTCAGACATTGTGGCATTTAGCTTGCGGTGTGACTGAGGTTGTACGGACTTCTATTTCCGTCAAGTGTAACAGTGCTTATTCCTTAAGATATTCCTTTTTTTGAAAAATATTCAAATAAACTGTAAAAACCTTTGAATTTAACAGCTGTTACTGGTTACATTGGGCTGCTGTAATGTGTACTTGATGTATACGTGTGATCTGCTTAAGTTGACCCCCTCCCACTGGACCTGGGTATGGGATTAAGACCACAATGTCTTTTTAAACAAGTGATTAACCAATAGAAATATTCATAACATTCACATTGACTCAGCACACTTGGCATGCAGATTTGAATCTGCCCGTATAAACGGTATTAATCTTGCACATGTTGATGTGTTAACTGGAGGAAAATTGATTCATCTTGTTGTGAGTCAGACAGTGAAAAATATTTTTGACCCTGTACTCAAATTGATCTTCCTGTGCAGCTCGCCCCTCATTTCTGTAGGCCACCTCATAGCAGTGGACATGAAATCAATCCTTGAGCTGGAATATCTGAATTGCCCAGTCATCCCAGTAGTTTAAAGATCTGCAATAATTGCTGAGGCAATCTGAACGGCAGTACTAGTGATGACTCTGCAATTAGTCTCAGTACCTGGAGGCGTTCACAATGAAAATCAAAAATCACCAAGTACAATATATATTTATACAGGAGTGACCTTTCTGAGTAAACTTTGTGTACGGTCTCTCGTCATTGTGATGTTGATATCAGTTGTCTGACATCCTGATGTGGAAGCTGTCATGCAAGGTGATCACTGAGCAGTTGCTGTGTAATGTGCAAGAATGTAAGATGATATTACTGGATGATATTTTTTTTTTTTAGTATATACTCAGGGCCTGTCACCCTGTGAGGAAACCAGCATTTGGGAAAACATTTCATTTTTGCTTCCCTTTTAGATCAAAGTTGTGTTCAGATTTCCTGTTTTCCTCTTTGACTACTGACTCATCTTGTTGGTATCTTCAAACTCTTGTTCCTCCTCTGCAGGATCAGTGTTTTTTATCTTGTCCTTGCTAACACACCTGCCTGCTCTTTGTTTTCCATCCATGCAGGCGTCCATGTGCTGGTTCCTTAGGGTCATCCATTACCGCAGATGAATCTTCTGCTGCTTTGCCACAGCTCAGCATCCAGATAGTCCCATCGCCTTTGCGTGGGTGATAAGGGACTACATTAACCAGGATGCCCTCCTCTGTAAGGGCAGGGAGCCTCAAGGATCCGGAGGTGGCTGACCTTTTCTTCAAAGATGACCCAGAGAAGCTTTTCTCCGACCTCCGGGAGATTGGCCATGGCAGCTTTGGCGCCGTCTACTTTGTATGGCAACTACATCTTCACACTGCAGCACACACAGAAAACCTCACTGTGTAGCAAATGGGTTTTTTTTTTTGTTTTTTTTTTAACAAATTAAACTGATTAAAATCAGTTAAATGGAGTGACGCTGCCAAGTCTAAGTCACCTTTGTTCAGGAACTAGAGATAATTTGTGATCCAAATTTGTCTTTGTCTAATTAGCTAATGTTTTCCCTTATGCGAATTATATACTAAGTCAGACTTTCTGATTCAAACTAGCAACTGAGTCGAACACAGCTTTTATTTTTTTTCAACATATCAGTTGGCTTGCAGTAGGATCTCATAATTAGAAGCCTGACCTATCACCTCCACAGAAGGACATAAAAGTATATAGGAGTCCACATGCTCATTAAGCAATGAGTCCATCCTGAATAATCTTCTTTTCTGATTCTTACAATTACAAAAAATGTACAAAATGAATTTGCAGTTTTATTTAGTATAACCTGAAACGAGTGACTGAGCCCACAGACTCCTCATGAGTCAACATAAACATTTGCTGTGATTATGGAGACCGCCACGGTGGCCATTACAGAAAATGCAGGTTAAAGGTGCTCCTGCATTGGCTTCATTTTTCAGGCCTGGAAGTTACTTCCATCTTTTATAGAGATCTTTAAGAGCCACATGGCAAAATGTGCAGATCATTATGTTATAGTGTGTGTTGTAGTTTCAGTGTGTGCCAACAGTGTCCTCCTCATTTCCCAGGCACGGGATGTGCGCACAAACGAGGTGGTGGCAATTAAGAAGATGTCCTACAGTGGCAAACAGTCTAACGAGGTGAGATGATTTTCACACTCTACAGGAAGTATTTGATGCTGAAACATCCCCTTACACTCTTTATGTATCTGTAAAACACGACTTAGAAGTAGTTTTGCCAGTGTAATGTGAAGGTATCTTGACAATTTAAAGAAGCAACAAATGAAGCCATCACAATGGTTGTATGAAATGGGCAATTTATGTTTTTATTTATCAGTTAATCACTTCAATCGTTTATATGGAATTAAGTAAATTAAAACTGTCCTGTTAAAAAACATATCTGTTTTCTATTTAAATTTTTTAAAATATATTAAATCATGACTGTGGTGTGCATTCTGTGCTTGATTTTGACACATTTATCCTAACATAAACACAAATTCATGCAGCAAATCACGAATTATCAGTGTCAGTGAAAATCCTAATTTCCAAACATATTCATATGTGAAAAATATCTTGTTTTTGAGCTCCAAACACACTGAAATTCACTTTCCGTGAATCAGTCACTTTGCTGGGTAGAAGATAAGAGGTTATCTTAGTTTAACTTCAGGTGGTGACAGGCTTGATAAAAATCTGCTGGACTGCAGTATTAAGTTTGCAGTTCTGATTTTAAAAATCACTGAACAAGGTCACTCCTGGGTGTTCGCTTTTATTTGTTGTTGCCTCAGATGCAGTTCACTCTGCCCGTGATTTCAGCTTTAATTTGATTACACCTGATCTGTGAAGACAACCAAGTTGCTCCCTTTTGCACTTAAAGACAAGCTTGCAGATGCAGACACATGCAGACCTTAAATCAAGTATAGCCAGTTAAATCTTTATTTCCCCAACAGAAATGGCAGGACATCATAAAGGAGGTGAAGTTCCTCCAAAGGATCCGGCACCCCAACAGTATAGAATACAAAGGTTGTTATCTCCGTGAACACACAGCATGGGTGAGTCTGGCGTATGTGCATTCTCTCACTTCAACATGTATATTGACACTATTCTTAACATGATCTCATGGTTCCAGCTGGTGATGGAGTACTGTCTGGGCTCAGCCTCTGACCTGCTGGAAGGTGAGCAGAAAACAGGTTTTTCTTCTTCTAAGAGACGTGTTGATGTTTGAGTGAGTTCACATGAAAGAAACATGCATATTTGTGCTGATGTTGATTTGCTTCTATGACTGTGTTTCTTCCTACAGTTCATAAAAAACCTTTACAAGAAGTTGAGATCGCTGCCATCACACATGGTGCGCTGCAGGGGCTGGCCTACCTTCATTCCCACAATATGATCCACAGGTGAGTGAGTTGTTTTTTTATTATATTTTAAGTATGCTGGGAAGCATCTGTAAACACTACATCTCCATGTATCCTCATGCTCTGATGTTTTGTGTCTCTCCCTCAGGGATGTGAAAGCAGGCAACATCCTGCTGACTGAGCCTGGCCAAGTCAAACTAGCGGATTTTGGCTCTGCCTCCATTGCCTCACCTGCCAATTCCTTTGTGGGAACGCCATACTGGTAAGTGAAATCTGTATGAACTGAAAGTTTGTGTGTGTGTGTTTTATTTTTATTTTTTTTTATACATAAACCAAAATTGTGAAATTGTGGACACGCTCTAATTGTTTCTGTCACAAGAAGCGGTGATTAATGAAATGGATTTGACTGTAAAAGGGCTTTTTATTTATTTTTTTCCTGTATATTCTAAATTTAAATTACTTCAAACTTATCTTTATATTACACGTATTTCTCTGCTTCCTATACCCACTTTATGGTTTTCCTTCACTTTATCCAGGATGGCTCCAGAGGTGATTCTAGCTATGGACGAGGGCCAGTATGATGGAAAGGTGGACGTCTGG
Source organism: Andinoacara biseriatus (assembly GCA_015108635.1). NCBI lineage: Eukaryota > Metazoa > Chordata > Actinopteri > Cichliformes > Cichlidae > Andinoacara > Andinoacara biseriatus. Next base: position 13,643 of record VUQJ01035924.1, read on the forward strand.
TCCTTAGGAATTACCTGCATAGAATTAGGTGGGTGACAGTATGTCTGTATGGTTGTACTGGCTTTTTTACTTTACTTGCCTCACATCTATAGCCAATATATAATCACCAGTTATCCTATCATGCATGTCTTTCAACTGTGGGAAACTCCACACAGAAGTAGGAACCTTGTTGCTATGACGTGACAGTGCTAACTGCTGCACCACCACAGCACCTCTAATGTACTGTATCAATAAAAATAGAAAAGCAGGAGAAAGTAATTTATACTGGAAATTAAAGATTAAGGATTTTCTTTCCCTGACAAACTGATTGTGAATTAAAGGTCTGATGCTGGTAACTGTATGTCTTTACAGGGCACGTATCATGCTTTTAAATCCTTCCTTTTCATATATAAATCATTCACTTGTGGTCTATATAAAGTAGCAATGCTGCAATGCTTTGTTCCCAGTTCCTCGTTATTGTAGCGCCACAGACCCAGCATTGACCCCTTTTCTGACACCCGGCTCAGAACAAGCGGTTTTGGTGCCGTCTCTTGCGCCCCCCTCCAGGCCGCGGAGCGTTCAACGCCACCCCGTTCGGCCATTATTGTAGTTTTATAGCAGCGCTGCCATTAGCTACCAGCAGAGAAACTTTTATTCGCAGTATTAATGAAGTAAACAAAGCCTCGACAGAGGAGTTAGCTACCTAGTGTCAAGAGCGTCACTGAACATCACTGAATCCCAAGACAAAAACGGCAAACACAAAGCCAAATAATGTTATTTAAAACATGCAGTAGTTATATCCTCAAGGAGCTAACAGCTAGCACACAGCGCTAATAGAAGGCACAATGCTACTATCAAAACAATGGCCAGGACGTCATATCAACACACAAAATTTGTCTTAAAAAAGTTTGTTGGTATTTTAGCGTTATTTGGAGCTCACCGCTTTGCCATGTCCGTGGTGCTTTCTGTAGAGAGACACACTGACCCCTCAATCAGATAAAGTTTTTCGGCAAATCCCTCTTTACTGACAGGGGTTGCTGTAGCACTCATCCTTGAAGTGCTTAGTGCAAACACGGAGGCCTTTCCCCACTGATGTAGGTACATTTCCCAGAGTGTCCCTGCATTCACTGGAGGAACTCCAGGTGAGCGCTGTGATGAATTTTAGCCGGGCCAGAGTGTCTCTTCCCCGGGTTAGTGTGTGAAGAGTGTCCCTCCGTTCACCAGAGAATCTCTGAACTGTGATGAATTTTAGCACTTCGAAGAGGCTCTGATGCCGGGGGGCGATGCAAGCATTCGTGTGGGTTACCACATGCAAAAACCAAATATTTTGACTTACCTACGTGCAACTTCGGCAAAACTAAACTGGACTACAAATCGCTGCGAGAAAAAAATGGCGGCCAGATGTTCATGACCTTATTTAGCAGTTTCTGTGACGTCACGACTCAGAGAAAAAACTGAACAGGCTGAAAATTATGACCCAAAAAGAATATAAAGATATCTACGCAGCACCCAAACAGCATATATTTACATTTTCTGCACTGTTAGACGCTGAAAGTACAAAACAAAATGTATTTAAAAGCTAAAAAAAGTGGATTTTGCGTGATACATGCCCTTTAAGAAATGACCAAGTTGTTTGATATTTTTACTTCTCAGCAGTTCAGAAATGCAGCTTTAACCCTTCAATCAGTCATGTCAGTAACCTTGTAATTAAATGAGTGAGTGACTGATGTCATTCTCTTCCAGCGGAGAGGAAGCCTCCCTTGTTTAACATGAACGCAATGAGTGCCTTATACCACATAGCGCAGAATGAGAGCCCCACGCTACAGTCCAGTGAATGGTGAGGTGTCTCACACACGCACTCACACACAGTTTATCATCTGTGTAGTTAAATCCAGCTGTCTGCCGTGGATGTGAAATAAATGTGTGTATTTTTTTTGTGGAAGCCAGCAGGGAGCTATTCTATGTCGTGTGTTTTGCAGATGAAGCGGCGATGATTGTTCTTTGTGTAGGCCGTCTGTGTTGTTTGTTTTGATCCTCTCTCTTCTCCTCGTCTTTATTCCAGGTCAGAAGACTTTAGAAACTTTGTCGATTCTTGCCTTCAGAAAATCCCCCTAGACAGGCCGCACTCTGACGACATGTTGGGTGTAAGTACACACACACACACGCACTGCAACACAGTAACAGAGAGCAGCAGGGTCAGTGTGTTAAGATGCGATACTGACAGGCCCTCTGTTGATGAAGCTCCCTGTGATGTTTGCACTCTGTTCTCTCCCCACATAAGCTTCTATTTTGATTCAATAATCCTCCGTTTCCGGATAAACACACTCACAGACACACACAACAAAAACAGTGCACACATACGGACACGCACATACACACAACACAGCTTGTTTTTTTTGTTTGTTTTTTTTAAGAACACAGATGTAATTACTGTGGATATGTGACTTCTACATCCATCGTTAAGTCACTGAGCAGCTGTAACTTAGCCCACTAATGGACTCGCTGTTGCTAATGGAAGTTGTCCTTTGGGTATGGAAGCACAGCACATTGTCATTGTGTTTTTAAGTGTCAACTTCCAAAACCGTACCAATCTCCACATTAGTTAAAATGTTGATTTAGTTTCTTCTCTGTGTGGTTTTCCTTGATGTGACTTCTGGCCCAACTTAAGCACCTAAGAATGCTGCTACTGCTATCTACCTGTGTATTATTCTTAGCTGTCATATCTGTCATAGCTTCACAGTCAGCCATCTGGATGATGCACTCTGGGGGTGGGGTGGGGGTGGGGGTGTCACTGCAACAATGTGAAAATAACTCGTGTGTTGACATTTTAGTGTTGTGGCACTCATTCCAGGATTTTGATGCCAAATGTTAGGACTTCTCTTTTGTCTCTGGCTAACTAATATGACACAAGTTCCAGTAATCCAATAATTCAGATGCTAGATAAAGTACACTATATGGATAAAAGTATTGAGCTGCACCACTTTGAAACTTTGAATTCAGGTATTTTCAGTTCCACTGTCACAGGTGTATAAAAATCAAGCGCACAGCCATGCACTCTGCCTTTACAAACATTGGTGAAAGAATGGGTCCTTCCAAAAAAACTCACCGAATCCAAGTGTGGTACTGTAATAGGATGCCACTGTTGCAGCAAGTCCATTTGTGAACTTGCTTCGCTCCTAGATAATCCAGTCAGCTGTAAGTGGTGTTATTGCAACATGGAAGTGCTGAGGAACTCAGAAGTGGTGCATAATGGATAAAAGTCTGGACCTCCTCTGGCATTAATATTGGCACAAAAAAGTGTGTGCTGGTTTTTTGGGGCATGGGTTTCTGTGGCCGAGCAGCTCATGTAGGTGCAGGTGGCCCATTGCTTTTGTCTGTAGATGGTTTAATACATTTTTATAGACTGCCTTGCAAATGTCATGTTTGCATGACTGCAGTGCAAAAAGCCAAACTTTGCTCATGTTTCAGTAGAGCTTTTCATATGTATGCTTGATCAAATAAGCACAGGCTCTCCACACAATCGGCTTTTTTTTGCTTCTGAAAACCAAAGAATTTCTCTTCTAGTCAGACGAAGACATATTAATATTCAGCCATAGATATGCACTAACAAGGTGATCACTCTTAAGGTGTATTCATCCTAGTCAATCTGTACAATACATTTGACTACTGTGATTGTCCCTGACATGCTGTGACAAACGGATGCATACTCGAGCCCGGATTCTTGAGGGTTTTGTGGGTGCAAGTGAGTGGGGGGCATAGGGAGGAGGGATAGTGGTGAGGCACCATGTGAGGCAACCTTGCCTAGTGTCAATACACTATCAGTAGCACAGAGCCCATCCTCCTCCCATTAAAATTTAGGGCTATGACCTCATCACTTGTATTTTTTTAGGAATACTGGATATCCCACCATTACATTTAGAAATTTTTAAATTTAATGTATAAAATTTACTCTCAAATCTGTGGCTCTCTGGTGTCATTTCTTCTCCTGTTACTTAATAACCTGTCAGTTAAAAACGAACATTTCAGTAACTTTGCTTTCACCCTCCCACAGCACGAGTTTCTGCAGCGTGAGCGTCCAGACTCTGTGCTGATGGATCTCATTCAGAGAACCAAGGATGCTGTGCGAGAGCTGGATAATCTGCAGTACCGAAAGATGAAGAAGATCCTCCTTCAGGAGGCCCACAACGGGCCCACTTCAGAAGCCCAGGATGGAGACGAGGTATGTGGATGTTTGTTGCTTAGCATCAAAACTCAGGCGACATTAAAAGAAAAGGATTTGCGTGGTACACAAATACATTTGCCTCTTTAAAAGGGCGTTCCACCATAACTCAGAATGCCTTGTTTGTATGCACGTCTGTCTGCGTCCTCTGTGTCTTTTGGTCTTCCTCCTGTTCCCTCTCTGGCTCCCTCTCTTCCCCTGCGCTCTTTCTCTGCGCTCTTTCGGCTCTGTCTTCAGGACATGGAGCCTGGTGGTGGGCGGACAGGAACGGTGAACAGCGTTGGCAGTAACCAGTCCATCCCCAGCATGTCCATCAGCGCCAGCTCCCAGAGCAGCTCTGTCAACAGTCTGAACGAAGCGGCCCAGGACAGCCGCAGTGAGCTGGATCTTATGGAGGGAGACCACACGGTCATGTCCAACAGCTCCGTCATACACCTCAAACCGGTGGGTGAAATGACTCAGATATGTATTATTGATTAAAGGGGATTCTGCTGATTTTAGTTTAGTCTCATGTGTCTTTTCTTTGGCTAATGTGACTAAATGACCCAAGTCACATCACTTCACCCCACAGTAGTTATTTCTGACTTATTCTCTGCCCTGCCTGCTCAGTTCATCCACACTATCCAATGTTCCCAGTGCCTCTGAAGGTTTTACGCTGTGTTATATCTTATGAAATATCCTGTTGCCTTACCCCACTCCAGGAGGAAGAAGAGAGTCTCTCTGGGGAACAAGCAGCCACCAGTGAACCCACTGAGCCCCAGCCAACACCAGCTCAGGCCCCAAGGAAGCACTACCGCAACAGAGAGCACTTTGCCACTATACGCACAGCATCACTCGTGAGAACACAATTTCTTACTAATCTTTCTGTTGTTTTGACAAAGGGACTGAAATGTTAAGTGTTTTTCGATTTAAGAAATGCTTAACATTCCTTTTTGAAGACTGTAATGTAGATTTGTTTACCACTCTACAAACACAAAATGTCAAATGTCTGCATTTTATCATACTTTTCATATAAGTGGAGTGTCCTAGTGTGAGTGCACTGTGCTGATAATTCTTCATCTTCATGTTGTAGGTGACACGTGAGATGCAAGAACACGAGCAGGACTCAGAGCTGAGGGAGCAGATGTCAGGATACAAACGCATGAGGCGGCAACATCAGAAGCACCTAATGGCCCTGGAGAACAAGCTGAAAGGTGAAATGGATGAGCATAGGCTGAGGCTGGACAAAGAGCTGGAGAGTCAGAGGAACAACTTCACCCAGGAGATGGAGAAACTGCTTAAAAAACACCAGGCGGCCCTGGAAAAAGACGTATGTAGACAAACCAGTTACAAAGTAATAATTCATAGTTGATGAACTATGGAAACTTTTCATATATGTATATATATATATGTGTGTGTGTATATGTGTGTGTATATGTATATGTGTGTGTATATGTATATATATGTGTGTATATGTATATATATAAAATCTTAAACTGCATTTATGTTTGGTTTAGCTGAAGACATTTGCCAATGATGAGAAGAAATTCCAGCAGCACATCCAGGTTCAGCAGAAGAAGGAGCTCAGCAGCTTCTTGGAGTCACAAAAGCGGGAATATAAACTGCGCAAAGAGCAGCTCAAAGAGGTAACACACGTAAACCACACACATCCACCTCAGCAGATTTTCATTTCATTGTCATTTTTAGTCCTCTGTTTTCAGAGGAAAGTTTGGTTTTCTTTTTTTTTAAGTCATTAGCTGAAGACTTGGCGCATCTCAGCATGGTGTCCAGTGTGTCCTTAAAAAAATTAAGGTGACTGGACATGTAGAGGACAAAAGAAGAGGCAGACCTACAAACTATCTACAGCAGATGAACAATTTATGGAAATCATGTCCTTAGGAAATAGGAAAAATTCAGCACATCTGACACGTGAGAGAGATGTCTGGGCCTTCAATTAATCAATCGACTGTTCGCCAACGCTTAATCAGAAATGGACTAATCAGAAGGGTGGCTGTCACCACCCTGGGGAGAAAAGGCTGAGGTGTACCAAATCAGTGGCAAACAGGTCTGATGGAGTGATGAATCTGAATTTGAAATTGTCTGCCGTATGTACAGAGAAGGTCAGGAGTGTCTACATGTCGTGGTTCTGGGCAGCATTTCAACCAGTAATGTTGAGGGTCTTGTTAACATTGATGGAATCATGAACACAGAAAAGTACCATTAGATTTTGATCCACCAGCAGTAGAATCTGGAAATCTGATTGGCAGCAGCATGACAATGATCCAAACACATTGCTAATGCAATAAAAGCAAACCTGGATAGAGGAACACTGTCAGTCATGGAAAGGTGTTCATATCAAATATTAACTTTCAAGCTTGTTAGAACTGTAAAAACTATTTTTTTGCCTCATATACTGAAATTCCATTTATGTTTGTGTATGTTTCAATAAATTGCTGCAACTGCTTCCAATTTTCCTGGCAAAAACTAAAGAACGGAGGGGTGGCTTTTTTTTACACTACTGTACACTTTGTACCCTTTTAGGTGTGTGGTTGAGATAATATAAAGCACTGTACATTTATTAAAGAAACAGGTCATTGTATTGGATATATATTACTTTTAATAATCCATGACTCTTTCCAGGCTAGTCTTTATAATTGAATCTGAAATCTGACCAAGCTTAAGGAATGCAGAGCTTGAAACATCTGTGTTGAACTGGATCGCTGCAAATTAAATAAAGCTAAACAACACTTGTGTGGCAGGAACTGAGTGAGAACCAGTCGACTCCCAAGAAAGAGAAGCAAGAGTGGCTGTCCAAGCAGAAAGAGAACATCCAGCACTTCCAGGTGAGGATTTCTCAGCCAATATGTGCCCTTCACAGACCAAGTGAGATTTTTTTTTTTTAAACATAACTATAGCAATCAATTTGCACAGTAAAATCACCACTAAAGCTTTTCTTCCCTCCTGAGCCATCCACTCCTCAAAGCTTTATTTGCTGAGTCTGCTTGATTCTGTATTGAAGTGTGAGTTTCTGTCATTAATTACAAAACCACCATTAAATATATTCATTTCCAGGCAGAGGAGGAGGCCAACCTGCTGAGGAGACAGAGGCAGTATCTGGAGCTGGAGTGCCGGCGGTTCAAACGTAGGATCCTCATCGCCAGACACAACGTGGAGCAAGATCTGGCCAGAGAGGTGCGGAGACAAACAGGAGAAGCAGATACCAGCACCCGCTCTGACTTCATGTATACAGTTTACATGGTACTTATGTGCTTTTTTGAGCCATTCTTTTTTTTTTTTTTTAAGGAGCTGAACAAACGTCAA
>VUQJ01035929.1:0-10575 GCA_015108635.1 Andinoacara biseriatus
GAAGAAGCAGCTCACAGACACCTCAGAGGTTCCTCTATGGAGGAATGTAGTCAACGCCAATGCCGTCATCCTCCTGTGTGTGGCTGTGTTCTTTTATGGCTATTTCGGCTAAGGACAGTTCTACACTGTTAGTATTAGTGGAAATCTGTGATTTAATTTGTGATGAATGATGATGATGACGGAATTGCAACTTTTCAGGCATACTTTAATTAAATGTTTTTTTGTGTAAGAACGAGTGTTAAAAGATTTTTTTATTGCTGATGAGTCGCATTTCTGTACATTGAACTTTTCCTGACTGTATTTAGCCCTTCTAAAAGGAAGTGTTTCTTGGCAAAAATATAAGTAAAAAGATCCAAATTCATCCTTTTGAATCAACTTTATTTATCATGAAATAACAAGGAAACAACCGTGACTTGGCCATGAAACTACCTGCCAGTCATTTGTCCAAATACCTTTGAGCCTCTTTGAATATAAAAATGACTATATTTACTAAACAGTTAATGCAATACTTTTGTCAAACACCTTGGACTAAAAAGCGAAGCAGTTAAATTATTTCTCTAGTCTGCATTTTTTGTATTTAACAGCTGTGCATATGATATGACCCCCCCCCCCACACACACACACACACACACACACACACACAAGAGAATATACCTGCGCCCCTGGGTAGTTATTCTGAAGAATATGGTCTGTTCCTCATCTATTTGAGCTTCGAGCCATCTGGCTCATAAAGCTGCTCCTGCAGAGACACCTACTGGCTGCTGACAGTACTGGCTTCTTTATGCAAGTCAGTGCTCGTTTTTATACAAAAGTTTACTATAGAAATTATATCCCTCGCTTGGCTTTGTGAACGAGATGAATAGACAACTATAAAATAAGAGATTTTTTTCTTCCCTTATTTTGTTTGTCTTTCTCTAGAATTATTTCTGGAATTGGGCAAGCAGAAGAAAATAGATGGATGGATAATTATTTATATAATTTTTTATTTTAATGTTTCTGTATTTCACTGTCCCCTGGTGTGGCTATTAACCTTTTTTTTAATGCTGAAGATGGCCCTCGTCTGTTAGAGCCCTCCACTAACAGCAGCTAGACTAATAATTAACCCACAATTTTATACAGATGTGTTATTGAGTGGATCTAATGTTCCTAAAGGTAGTAAGTATTTATAATAGGCTTGCAGTAAAAGAGATAAAGATTTCCTAGTTTGTATGGACTTCTTTGAGAGATCAAATATGGGGTGTATATGGAGGCATCTGACCTTCCTCTTTGTGTAGATTAGATTAGATTAGATTAGATTAGATTAGATTAGATTCGATTTATTGTCATTGCATATGCCACAAGTACAGTGCAACAAAATGCAGATTGCATCTAACAGAAGTGCTAGAGTGGTGATAAGAAAAAGACCATATGATAACATGAGCAGTATATGTACAGAAGTGCAATAATATATTTATTCTGGGGGGATTTAGTAGTGCAAAGTAGAAGTAGTGTAATTTACCAGTTACAAAGGGTGTGCAGTAATATATGAAAGTAAATATCTGGTTTAAATAAGCTTCTGTTACATGGTGGCCAATCATCTATGCAGCTACAGATGGGAGAAGATGATGGTCTCTCAGTCCTGTTGCTCATCCTCTGAAAAGAGTGTATGCTAACTGATCTATACTATTTTGAATATAGATATACACATTATTATGTGTACATTATTTTTTACAATGTATATGTTTTATACATTCTCTCATAATCTGTATTTTTAATACATTTTCTGTATATATTTTTATACATTTTATTTTCTGTATATTTTTTAGATTATATTAGATTATATTTATAATGACAATAAAGGCATTCTATTCTATTCTATTCTCTTCTAGATATTATAATAATAATGTGGGATAACTGATTATTTCATGTTCATCCTACCATTCTGTGACAGTCCCAGAGTCAGACTTATAGTTAGGGCTGGATGAGTTGGCCCGAGGCTGTTGGAGGGAGCTGGGGAGTATTTTTTTTTCATTCAACTCTTTTCACTCTGTTTATATACCACTCTGCATTTAATCAGTGTTACGTTACCCTAAAGAGTCCTGGGAGGTTGGGGAAATAACAAAAAGTGTCTGGGTTGACAGAAAACACACATGAAGGCAAAACTGTTCAAATCAAAGATTTTTATTAAGGTTTACCAAAAAAAGACGGATAGGCCGCAACCACCTTCAGTGGAAAGGAAAAATAAAACACTGGAGTTAGTCACCAAATCAACGAGGTAAGAGGCCTCAATCCCAAAAACACCCCCTCTCCACAGAGCAGGAGTAAGCAGCTGCAACACAGTTCACAAGCTGTTTTACAAAGGCAGTTTCTGACAATCTCTGGCTCTGGAGCTCTCCTCATTCTGGTGTAAAGTACACCAGCTTTATTGCTGAGTTGATTCAGCTGTACCAAAAGGGGTGGCATCTAAGGCTGACGAGAGAGAGCAAGCCACACCCAGTGGGTCAAAAAGTCATAGCAGGCCCTGCTAGGGCCATAACAGTCATTAATGATTATTAATCTCTGGCTCTCTTCCACAGCATTTCTTTTGTCCTCTCTCCATCCCCTGAGCCCTAACCAGTCGCAGCAGGTGGCTTCCCCTCCCTGAGCTTGGTTCTGCCTGAAGTTTCTGTCTGTTAAAAGGGAGTTTTTCCTCTCCACTGTCGCCAAATGCTCCTTCATAAGGGGTCATTTTGACTGTTTCTTTGTAATCATTGTATGGGCTTTACTGTGCAATATAAAGAGCCTTGAGGCGTTGTGTTGTGATTTTGGGACCATATAAATAAAATGCAACTGAAATAAGGTAGAATTATTGTTAGCCTGCTGTACAGAGAATGATAAGAAGGATTAGTATGCTTTACTTGACCATTTTTATTACATTTCAGAAGAGGAAACACCCACATACAGTGCTATGAAAAAGCACGCTGAATTATTTTTTGCACATTTGTCACATTTACATGTTTTATTATCATATTTTTATTATTATATTTTTTATTAGAAATTTATTATTTGACAAAGATAATTAGGGTAAATACAAAATGCAGTTTTTAACTGTGATTAACAATATTTTGGGGTTTCCTAGTCACACACAGGCCTGATTACAACCAGACCTGTTGAATGAAAAAATGCCTTAAATAGAACCTGTCTGACAAAGTGAAGTGAAGAAGACTAAAAGATCTCGAAAAGCAACACATCATTCCACAATTTAAAGAAACTCAAGAACAGATGAGAAACAAAGTCTGGAAAGGGTTACAAGGCCATTTCTGAGGTTTTAGGACTCTAGTGAACCAGGATGAGAGCCATTATCCACAAATGGCGAACATTTGGAACAGTGGTGAACCTTCCCAGGAGTGGCTGGCCTACCAAAATTACTCCAAGAGTTCATCAACAAGTCATCCAGGAGATCACAAAAGGATCCAGAATAACATCTAAAATGATAATCTGCTGCAGGTGGTTGGGAAAGAAAGGCCCTGGCTAGATGATGTTTGAACCTGGAACCTTTTGGCTGTGATGCAACAATGCTAACTTCTGCTCCACCCATGATTCAAACCGCTGTAGTGCAATTCCTCTAATAGCTACAGTATTTTCTAATATCTGTAATAAAATCTTATGGCCAACGGTATCCAAAGCTGCACTGAGGTGTAGCAGGACAAGCACAGAGATCACTGTCAGAGGCCACAAGAAGATCATTTGTGACCTTCACTAATGCAGTTTCTCTTGCTGTTTTTTTGATTGCTCTAAAATTAGCTAAGTCGGCTGAGTCGAGTGAGAACTTTTTACGTTTAATTATGATTGTTTTATTGTCAATCAAAGACTTTTTACATTTCATAAAGTAAATACTGAGTTCCACTGACTTTATTTATGAGCATAAATGTTTCCATGATATTTCTGAGTTCATTAATGTTATTGCAGTGGTGCATAAAATAAGATATATGTGCAGTGTGCATGTACATTATCAAACTAAGGTGTTGCTGTTTTTCAGATTAGAGAATTTTATAAAATATGACTTTGCTTTTTTTACAGTCTATGGTCCACACCAACAGATCCACTGAAGGTGGCTTCTTCCCTGAAGGGGGAGTATGGTGTGGTGGCCGGTGAATTGCCTTGATTTTAGAATTATGTATTATAGTATTCATCCTGCAATAAGAGCCATTAACATTTTTTTATTGCTTTGTTCTAATGGGTAGAATAAAATGTGATGCAAGGTATCATAAAAGATGTGCTTTATGGCACAGTAGTGGAATAGTTGGCACAGTCACCTCATAGCAAGAAGGTCCCTGGTTCAAATCCTGGCTAGAAGCTTTCTGTGCGGAGTTTGCATGTTCTCCCTCTGCCTTCATGGGCTTCCTCCCACAATCCAAAGACATGCATGTTAGGTTAATTGGTGATTCTACACTGACCATGAATGTGAGGTAAATCATGTGCTGTATGAATATGTGATAATAGAAGCCTAGTTGAATGAAAATTAATACTAAAACAGTGCTATATAAATGTGAGTAGGTTAAAAAAGCATTGCCATTTTATTAGATTAAATAAAGTGTGTAAAATCATTGAATACTTTAGTATTATGAGTATATGGCCTAGCAAAAGAAGATCAGCTGGACTTTTTAATGAATTCTGAAGCCTCTTTAATTTTAAAGTTAAGCTACAGACAGAGTTAATTATGCTCTGGTGTGGTGTCAGGTATCTGCCTCAAAACAGACTCCTTTACTTTATAATCCTATTATCTGTGGAAACAAATTAGTTTTTATTGATTTTTTCTGATAGATGAAATAAAATGTGATGCTCACTTCCATCACTCATATCACATTCTTTGCCTTCCAAATAACTACTATTAGGCCTAATAAAAATTTCATGTCCAGATTAAATTATGGCGTTGGCTGTAGCACCATCTAGTGGAACATGGCTGGTTAACATTTAGGACAACTATTTACTGGCACTGGGCATCAATTAAAATCAATGAATGGCAATGTACACAATTAGGCTAAAAGGCTAGCATGTCTGGTACCGAACTGTAATAATAAGTTGACTAGATTGCTCATCTAGTCTACTAGACGCACACATCACTGGTTATCACATCACTGTAGACAACTTTCACGCTGTTTCACGGAAAAAAATAGATGTTACACGTCCAACAGGTCGGGCAATATTTACTTTACATTTTGAATGTAATTTTTTTGTTTTTAAATTTATAAAAACAAACAAAGGAAACAAACACTTATTTTAACGAGCTCTGCTCTTCATCTACAGTATGTGAGCTTCGAGCCATCATGCTCGTAAAGTTGTTAATGCAGAGACACCTACTGGCTGCTCTCAGTACTTCTTCTTTATAAAACTCAGTGTGTTCGTTTTTATGCAAAGGTTTACTACAGAAATTACATCCCTCACTTCGTTTTTTGAAGGAGCTTGATATAAAACTACAAAATAATTTATTCATTTTGGTCTGTTAACTTTACCTCTTCTTTTTTAATGTTTTATTTTTATTTTATTTCCAAAACTAAATTCATTTCAACAATAGGAAAAGAGTAAAAAAAAAACCTCTTCTGATATCTTTCCTGTTGTTTTGGCCTTTCTTTCCTCTAAAATCATTTCGGGTCAGGATATTTAGCTGTTTTCATGTTTCTGTGTTTTGCTCTACAGACAGATATTTTTAATGCTGAAGATGGTCCTCATCTATTTTTCAGTCTGTTACAGCCCTCCTCAAACAGCAGCTAGACTAATAATTAACCCACACACTAAAACATGTGTTTATTAAATACTTTTAATGTTGCATGTGGGTAGCAAGTATTTGTCACAGACTTGCAGTAAACCAGAAAAAATATTTCCTGGTTGTTATCTTCCTTGGAATGCAAATTATCAGTGAGACACATTATCAATGACTGTATTTATTGGCTATTCCTGTTATATTGCTTGGCATACGTGCCAAAATCAGTGAATCACTGATGCTGCTAATTAGACTGAATTAAATGTAAGCAATGCAAAGTTTTTCTGTTGGGTTTTTGGTTTTTGGGTAACCCCAGTATCTTTATTTAAGGTACTTCCTTGTAGGTTGATAATTAACAATATTATTTGCTAAACAGTTACACATTTTAACACATTCATTTTTATACCAGCATTTGTCAATCAGTGATGTGCACATGTTCATCTACTTTCAACTACAGTATGTGTTGATGTATTAGACAAATCCGCTCTCTCTATTCCCTCATCTTTTACACCTACGCCCCCTTCGTTTACACACTATCTCTCTCTCTCGCGCACGCGCACGCACGCACGCACGCACACACACACACACACACACACACACACACACACGCACACACACACACACACACCAAAGGTTATAAAGGTAATCGCTTTGTGTAAATGCGTCAGTCAAACAGGACCGGCTTGAGCAACGCTGCTACTGTCCATCTCAGCCAAAATGTCTCAAGATTATTCTTACTTTGGATTCTCTTATACAAATAGAATAGCAGAAAATGAAACGACAAACACTGTGGCTCTTAAAAATGCAGCTGATATCTCCGTTATTGTGGTGTACTTTCTGGTCGTCTTGGGGGTCGGAGTATGGGTAAGTTTTACAATCCTTCGGCTGATTATTCTTTAAATCCCCCTTTCTCTGTAGCTCCACTGTAGTTTTAAAGCTTTAAAACTTTTGATCTAGGAAAATTCAATTTATGATTTTAATAAATATATTTATATAATATAAATCTTAATACTTTTGACTGAAGATTTATATTGCCAAAAGTGAAACAATGTATTTATTTGTGTATTAATGTGAGAGACATTTTGCTTTAATTAACAAAGGTATCATTTTTTTAGCACTTCAAAGTAAATGCAAGTAGACTGATGTGCACAATCGTAGATTCTTCCTCTGCAACCTGTCACACCAAAGCTTTACAGCAGATCAGACACTTTTTCATTTTCAGAATGTAAATACTCAGCTCATTTGTCTTTTACTATGATATTTTTAAGTTGTGTACAATCATTCACTCCTTGAACTGATCTTATTGCAACGCTGTATAAAAAAACCATGTACACCATAAGGAGAAAAGTACTGGGTCCCCTACACATTACACCTGCAGGAGCTGCTAGGCTATAGAAACCCAAGCTATGAAGTTCTCAGTGCACAGTTTTTGTGCTGATGTTGATGCCAGAGGAGATTTGGATCTCTGCAGTTATTGAGTCAGCAGAGCGTTGGCGACATTTACACACTATGCACCTCAGGCCACAGTGACCCCCATTCTGTAACTTTATGTGGTCTGCCACTTTATGTGTGGTTTCCACTTTGCACTAATACATGACCTCCTAAAGGTGATTGTGGAATATCGAGGTGGGAAGAAAGTTCAAGAACTGACCTGCTATTACACACACTGCTTGAATTTAGTGAACTCTTTAAACAAAACATTCTTCCACAAATGTTTGTGAAGCAGACTGCATGGCTAGGTGCTTGAGTTTATACACCTGTGCTAATGGGACTGAAAACACCTGAAATCAGAGATTATCAGAGTACCTGTTTTGCACAGATTTAAGAATTTTCTAAAATGTGACTTTATCCCATTGTAGGCTATGGTCCGCACCAACAGATCCACTGTAGGTGGCTTCTTCCTTGCAGGGAGGAGTATGGTATGGTGGCCGGTGAGTATCTTCTTTTTTAGTGAAAGAGAAAGACAGGCTCCTTTACTTTATAATCCTATTGTTTTTTTATTGCTCTGTTCTAATAGATGGAATAAAATGTGATGCAAGGTATCATAATAAAAGTATTTTATGAATTGTCATAATTTTATTACAGTAATCAAGTGTGTAAAATCATTTAGTACTTAATTAGTATACCGAGCATCATGTGACCTACCATAAAAAGCACTGGACTCTTTAATGAATTAAGAAACCTCGTTAATTTCAAAATAAAGATAATGACAGATGTAACTGTGCTTTCCACAGATCGGAGCATCACTGTTTGCCAGCAATATTGGCAGCGGCCACTTTGTAGGAATTGCTGGTACTGCTGCAGCTTCAGGAATAGCCATTGGTGGATTTGAATGGAATGTGAGTTTATTGTGTGCCGAATATGCATTATCACTTCCTACAAAGAAGTATTACTCACCTCTGACACTGTATCAGTTATCTCTGTTGGGTCAGCAAATAGATTTTGATGAGAGCGTCACCTTTCAGAGGATGATGGGAAACTGGATTATTTCTTGTATGTTTGTGTGTTTCAGGCTCTCATTGTGGTCGTCGTTCTGGGATGGCTCTTTGTGCCCATCTACATTAAAGCCGGGGTAAACAGAACACTAAGGCCACAACTTGGTCTAAAAACCCTTCATATATTTATTTCCCCTACCTAAATGACCATTCATAACCACCGTGTTGAGTCATGAGTAAAATCTCATGTGTTGTGGATGTATTTAGATAGTGACGATGCCCGAGTACCTGAAGAAGAGGTTTGGAGGACAGCGCATTCGCATTTATCTCTCTGTTCTCTCCCTTGTCTTGTATGTCTTCACCAAAATCTCAGTAAGTCCCTGTAAGAGCAGCAGAAAATATTTCTATTTAGACACTGTTCGAGTTCTGCATGATCTTCACTAAAATCTTGCATTTTTCCTCCCTCCCTCCTCAGGCAGATATGTTCTCCGGTGCAATTTTTATCCAGCAGGCCCTTGGGTTGAACATCTACGTCGCTGTTATTGCGCTTCTGGCGATAACTGCACTGTACACTGTCACAGGTTTGTCCACAAAATTCACTTCCTTCTCTACGTAACTCATAGATTGACACTTTCCTCATAAACTACAGCAAGAAGAAGTGTTATCTACACAAATGGCACCATGACTGGGGGTAAAGTCTTTTCAAGGCCATATGTGGACATGTAGACACACACACACACACACACACACACACACACACACACACACACACACACACACACACACACACACACACACACACAATCTCTCTCTTTCCCCATTGCTGGTTTATCTGTGCTGAGTTGCTGTGGTTGATTGTCCATGGACTAAGATAAGCATGAACTGGCCTTCTGTTGCTGTTTTGTAACATCACATCCACAATTACAAGTTTTACAGAACGAGTTCTTATGTAGTGACATGATTAGCTGATCTCTCCAATAATTTTAATTCTATCTGTTAGTGGTGATAAACCATTTAGGATTCAAGTTAAAAGAAAATTTACAGATTGATAACATCATATAATTTATCCTAGGTGGACTGGCAGCAGTGATCTACACAGACACCTTGCAGACCGTCATCATGGTTATTGGCTCGTTCATTCTCATGGGCTTTGGTAACCTGATATTTGATGTACAAATGATATGTTGGCAAGTAAAATTAAAAAAAATGTTGCTCTAACTTGAATGTGATCTTCTGCAGCTTTCAATGAAGTGGGTGGCTATGCAGAGTTCGAGAAGAAATACATGCAAGCTGTCCCCTCATATACGGGTAACATCAGTGCAGAGTGCTACGAGCCCCGGGGAGACTCCTTCCATATCTTCAGGAATCCAATTACAGGAGACCTCCCATGGCCTGGTCTAGTTTTTGGACTCACCATTCAGGCTGCCTGGTACTGGTGTACTGATCAGGTGAATGAAGCAAATGAGGAGGACCACTGGGCAGCTTACAGTGGTGTGAAAAAGTGTTTGCCCCCTTCCTCATTTCCTGTTTTTTTGCATGTTTGTCACACTTAAGTGTTTCGGAACATCAAACCAATTTAAACAATAGTCAAGGACAACACAAGTAAACACAAAATGCAAGCTGTAAATGAAGGTGTTTATTAGTAAAGGTGAAAAAAAATCCAAACCATCATGGCCCTGTGTGAAAAAGTGATTGCCCCCCTTGTTAAAACATACTATAACTGTGGTTTTTCACACCTGAGTTCAATTTCCCTAGCCACACCCAGGCCTGATTATTGCCACACCTGTTCCCAATCAAGACATCACTTCAATAGGAGCTGCCTGACACAGTAAGGTCCACCAGAAGATCCTTGAAAGCCACACATCATGCCGAGATCCAAAGAAATTCAGGAGCAATTGAGAAAGAAAGTAATTGAGATCTATCAGTCTGGAAAGGGTTATAAAACCATTTCCAAAGCTTTGGGAATCCAGCGAACCACAGTGAGAGCCATTATCCACAAATGGCAAAGACATGGAACAGTGGTGAACCTTCCCAGGAGTGGCCGGCCGCCCAAAATTACCCCAAGAGCGCAGCGACGACTCATCCAAGAGGTCACAAAAGACCCCACAACAACGTCCAAAGAACTGCAGGCCTCACTTGCCTCAGTTAAGGTCAGCGTTCATGCCTCCACCATCAGAAAAAGACTGAGCAAAAATGGCCTGCATGGCAGAGTTCCAAGAAGAAAACCACTGCTGAGCAAAAAGAACATTAAAGCTCGTCTCAATTTTTCCAAAACGCATCTCGATGACCCCCAAGACTTTTGGGACAACATTCTGTGGACCGATGAGACAAAAGTGGAACTCTTTGGAAGGTGTGTGTCCCATTACATCTGGCGTAAAAGGAACACTGCATTTCAGAAAAAGAACATTATACCAACAGTAA
>VUQJ01035931.1:7814-25277 GCA_015108635.1 Andinoacara biseriatus
ACTGTGCCCGTCCACATCCGTGCTCATGTCTGCAGCTACGCACGTTAAAACATGATCAATGCATTAAACAAGCCTCTATCTTGATAGAAAATTATGAATCTTACTGTAGCAACTCTATTAGATCCTGATGTGTTATTCCTCTGTTGTAAATCACTGCAGTTAAGCTCGTCTATAGTCGAGACGGGACTTGATCATCTCAATTGCCTTCCTAATTACAGTGTGTGAATGAGATATCCAACACTTCACAGTTTGAAATCTGAGAGTTTAAGCGTGGCGACCTTAGTCCCCACTGGCTCTAGCCTAATACTGTTTACCACTCTTATGAGGACGTCACCAACAGCAATGCTGTTTTATCCACTTACAACATTTCAAAGGAGCGCAAAGGGCCCCGAGGGTGCAATAAAAAAAGCTTTAAATAGTCTTCAATGCTGATCCTCGGGGGGAATTGCCTCTCGCCTTAAAAGACCTAATTTAATAAATTTGCTCTTTAGGCATTTGTCTTTTCGATTTGCATCGTCTTATTATGGATTCATTCGCACGCAACCCTTTTGGTCTAAATATTGCCCCTCTTAGCTAATGCTTAACCATACATATTTTATTCTTTCAGGAGGACCACCTACATTCGTTTCCATTGCAACCGGGTTCATTAGCACCTCAGAGATAATACGGCGGCTGTATGCTTAACGTAAGCGCTACTAAGTCTCTAATTTTCCACAAATAATTCCCCTTGATCTCAAGTGAAATTTGTGCCGGGGGGCTGGGTGGGTGGAGAGCAGCGTGCTTTAACATGGCTGGTCCAAGTAAAATAAGTATGTACATAAAATGAATTATAAATGGCACACTGTGTTTCAAGTGTGGCTAAGAGAGAAAGTGAGACTTTATTTTATTGGAGGGAGAGAGGAGACAGTGTGTGTGTGTGTGTGTGTGTGTGTGTGTGTGTGTCACTAAGAAAGAAAATATTTTTAATACCTGATTGAGAGATTGTGTCCGAGTGTGACTATGATGTATGCGTGCAAAATTACAGGGTATGGAGGTTATCTGAGGGAGTTCTACTGGTACACACAATGCATCTACACATTTTAAATTTAGTCTTTTAATATTTCATTCAGCTATAGGCAGTTATAATAAGACACATTCCTCACTCGATAAAAGGCGAGAATTAACCTTCATTTTATGTGTAAGGGAACATTAGGCTTGAATTAAATACTGCTTTGTAAAATATAATAAATAAATACATCTAAGGATATTTACCATGTACTCAATTGAAATTAATTAGTAAAATTATAAGTAATTATATTGCACTTGTATTATTTCAGCTCCGTCTTTAATGCAGACTGCCTTCATTCCTGGTCACGCTGGCTTCTTCTTTCCTCGCTCTCGCTGTGAGTGCATGTGCACGTGGCGTGTGCAGTTTGGAGCTGATGAGGGACACTAATGGAGTTTTTGACTAAATGTTATGTTACTATGCAACAAAAGCTTCCTAACAAGTGTTGTAATGAACATTACAGGAGAGAGAGAGCGTGAGAAGTCCACAGGGAACGCGTCATCATCGTCTCAGCTTGACCACATTTTACAGTTAAGCAAAAACTGGCAAATATGCCAAAAAAAACCAAACTTGTAAAATGTCTTCAAAATGCTGTCACTTTGTTGTTAGCATCCGCCGTGTCACCTGGTGGATTTATTTGAGTGCTTAGGATATATGTCTTTTTCTTAATTTGAGACATTTTTATCTTAAGCTCAGGAGCTGGACCACCCCTCAAACTCTCCCCTTCCTGTTGTACGTCTCTCGAGCTCTGACCACAGGTTTGACCCCGTCTCCCTCCCTCCTCCTCTGTGCCGTCCTCTCCTCAAACGTCACCAAACCGAAACTCTGTGCTCCTTATTTATTTGGCAACCTCGCCACTTCCATTATTAATAAACGTGTTTGGGCTTGTGTTTTTTGTGTGGGCCTTTTGTCAACATGCCTCCCATGCAGGTCAGATTTGTCCTGTTTGCACTTTGATGGTAACAGTTGAAAGAAGTAAATTGAGGAGTTCTTGGAGACTTTTTGCATCAAATATCTGCTCTTGGACTGAGTTTGCTGGAGCAGCCTATCTTGGACAAATTGACATTCTTTTGAAATCTATGCCATGTGTAGATGATTTTCCTCGTAGGATGATTTATTTTTAATAATTTAGAGATCGTTTCAAAACCCCTGCCAGACACAGCAAGAGGTCCAAACCACGGGCATCCAGTTTGGAAGCTCCTGAATCGAATTTTATGGATTTTAAGGTTTGATAAATATAGGAGTATTTACTTTTTCCTCATGACTCATGGCTGCATTTCTTCTATTTTTTTTTTCAATTATAAGAATGAGTACAAAATGTCAATTTTATGTATTATATCTCCGAATATACAACTGTTATCAGCAGCAGTGCTTCAGAGGAGGTTAAATTTGTTTTGTGGTGGGATGTACTTATATTATCGCATTACTGTATTTTGAAAAGAACAAAAAAAACAAGCGCCAGTGCAGGAAAATGTCATAGTCCAAGTCTGTACATTAGTTATACTGATATTTGTGATAAATAAACATCCAGCTGTCAAACCTTCATGAAGAGTGTGGGGTAAATGCTGCCTTTGTTGCCATGCTGAACACACCTGAAGACCTGCCACAGGCCGCCCAGCAGGTCGGCTAGAACACAAACATACAGGGCACGGTGCAGGCGTGCCACACGAGAGATTATCATTACGATAACAATATCATCAACAATATAATAATTAGCGTACGGCTCCATCTGAACTGTTATTCACAAGTTGACAGCATGATGAAGTAAACACTCCCCGCTCTCATGACATGATGCATGAAACCAGTGCCTGATAGCAAGCACGTGATCTCTGCTGTCCAAACAAATCTCATGAAAAAGGAGCTTCAAACTGTTGTTTAAAAAAAAAATAGCCATCTATGGGTTAAACAGGCGCTCTCACAACACAGGATAAAGTCTGAACATGTAAAGTTCAGCACCGGCTGACCCACAGTTTATGTGTGCTTACCTCCTCGTGTGCCAAGTCTGCGTTTCTGTGTTCTCGTTTATTCACTTCCTGTTTTAGTTTGTTAGTTCTTGTCTCTTGCACATTGTGGTTAGTTTCACTTCCCTTGTTTTGATGGTATCATTCAACAGTGAGGCCAATCCCTTCATTTTTGCTGTAGACTCAAAATAGTTGGGTTTGACATAAAAAAAAAAAGCAATATGTGACAAAAGATCTTTTTTTTCCAGGTACTTACATTACATTACAAATAAGAGATAATTATATATACTATGTGTTATTTCGCTAAGACTTTTTTCTTTTTTCTTTTGAAAGTACTGAATTTTAGCTGTTCAGCTTGTGTATTTCCTAATTAAGATTTTTGCTGAGTTTATTGAATTACTGTTCACACATAATATTTAATGTTGCTAACTAACCTGTTTATAGGCTATAGGTAAAGCTATATTTAGCATGCTAGCATTAGAAATATGAAGGTAAAAAAAAGTAAAAAACAAAACTGTTAACATATCTTCAGCTCAGACTCGTATTTCAATAGGTTTAAGTAAATTTAACACAAAAAGTAAGGAAATTTGTGTTGTTGTAACAGTGCTTCTTGGTAGTGAATCTTATACCATTGGAAACTTTTTTATTGCCCCTTAAATGGAGCCACGTTTGTAAGGAAAATGCAGCAGAGTTGAGTGTGTGGATTGCACTATGAAAAACATGCCAAATCTTCTCTGCCATTGCCATTGTTTTGAGCTTCTGGTACCCCAGCTGCTGAGAATGAGGTTTGTCATCATTGGAGGCAATCTGAATGCAGCAAGATATCGAGATGAGGTTGTGCAGCCAGTGGTAATTCCATATCTCCACGTATGCAACATGGCTGTGGTGCAGGCAGCCCAGGTTTACGTCTGATCTGTGGCCCTTTGCTGCATGTCTTCCCCTATCTCTCTCTCTCTCTCTTTTCCTGCCTCTCTTCACTGTACACTATCTTATAAAGGCCAAAAAAATAAACAAATTTTAAGAATATTCATATTTGATGTTGCCTGAATTGTAGATGGTGACTCAACAGCTTATCTATTTAGGTTTTAAGGGTGTCACACCTAAATAGAAAAATGAGTACAGTCAGGGGTTAAAGTGGGATTTAGCAGGTGGGGGAACCCTAAGCCCAGTTGTAGAGACTCAGTGTGGGTAAAAGAAGCACAGCTCACAATGTTTTCCATCGTGAGCTCCAGCAGATTTTCTTTGTGTGCAGGCTGTGATCAGCTGACCTGCTGCTCTGAGGTTTACTGCTTTTTGTGGATTTATACAACTGCATTCAACAAGCTGTAACCCTTTGCTGACTTCATCCCCTACACTGACAGTATGTCAGCATTTGAAATGACCTGCCACAACACTTCAGTCTCTTTATGCTCGCTCCTCTTCTGTAGTGCTTGCTAGAGGCTGAATTACAGTGACTACAGCTTATAGATCTGCACCAAAAATGCCTTTCTGGATCATTCTGGTCTGCTTTAACTCCTGAGTATAGGACTATAAATGATGCATAAATTATATGTTTGTGGCTCTTTAATCTCTATGTACCCAATAAGCCCTGGTGATTTATACTGAAATAGGATTTTATTTCTTAATGTTCCTCCATTTTGGCTCAAATCAGGCGCGCAGTGATGTGAAATAAAAACTTCCCTCAAATGTGTTAAACCTAAAGTAACGAGGCTGGTTTGAAAATGTGAGGAGCAGAAAGTACAGATATTTGGGTAAAAATGTTGGGAGTAAAAATAAAAAGTTGTCAGAAAAAAAAATACTCAAGTAAAGTACAGATACCTTAACATTCTACTTAAAGTACAGTAACAAAGTATTTGTACTTCATCACTTTCCACCTCTGCTTTTGGAAGTTGTTGATCCTGTCGCGTGTTTGGCAGCCATCCTGAGGCTGTGTCTGCCCATCAAGTCTGCCAGAGCAGCATCACAGGGTCCTTAATGTTTGTGCAAAGGTCAATATTGATCTGTCTATGAATTCATAAGGACCAAAAGAGTCATGGAAAAGCTAAATGGAGAAGATAATCTGATAGTTAATCTGTTAACTAATCCCAAAGCTAATACATTAGGTAATATGGAAGTTAATCCCATAGCAAATAGTAGAAGGAAGTGCAGTGAGAAGGAATTGAAAAGGAGTGGGATCGTCATTTTAAATGTCCGAAATAAATCTGTATTCCTAATTTGCTTTTTGAATCATTTACTTATTTCTCTTTTTTTAATTGCATTTTTAAAAAGTTTTATAAAATCTTTTTTTTTTAATTTTGAATTTGAAAATGCTTTTGAAACAAAGTTTTTATTAAGAGTTTAATGTTTTTCATTTGAAGCATTTATTAATGGATTAATAGGCCATTTAGAAATATTTATAATTCCTCTTTTTTATTGTCTATTAAATTATCAAATAATGGAGTGTTTTATTGACATCCAAATAAATAAAATAATTAGAAAGGTAATTGTAAATTAATTCACTAATGCATGTTTTATTGTACAATTCATTATTAAACCACAAAATGCTTCATTTCGATGCATGTGACTCTCCTGGTCCTCCACTAACCGGAGTTTTTTTTCACATCGGGTGTGTAGCTGAGTGGGGAAATCTATCTGAAACATGAACGGGTTGGTGGTGTACCAGGGGGCTTCTGTTTAGGGCTGCGCTTCTTTCATAGTCACCATCCAGCCTGATTTCCCGGCTTCTTGACCTGTTGGGGGACAGCTAACCGTGGCTAAGCTACTTTAAAACAAGGATACTTCTTTGAGGCCTGCTTGAAGTCCACCCTTTGGGGCGCATACCTACTCGGTGCATTGTAATGTATGTTCCCCACAGATTAATATGCATGGCCCCAAAACACAGGCAGGCACGCAGACATCTGCCCTCACTGTCTGATCTTAGTGGATCCTAATAAACTCTTTTAAATAATGACAGGATGTCTGGCCTTGTAACAGAGCTTCTGATCAAATCTATTTTCTATTGTCTTTCTCAGAGAAACCGAAATACATAATCATCAGGTAGAATGAAAATTAATACTTTCCCTAACTCGCACAAAGTGCTGTACACCTGTCCGTGTGTACGTTTTGTTTACATCTGCGAATTATTTGCATACTAACTTGAGCCGTTTCTACATTTTAACCTGCTCTTAGCCTCTTGTTTGGAGTGGAGATGCTGTTAGCGCTGTGCCGCAGTAAGCCTGACTGAGACTGATGGAGCCAAATCATTTCAATTAAGCAAAGGATTTTAGTATGTTTGCATACGTACCGAGTCGCAGTGAGTATGGGTGTGAGTAGCTGGGGCTCTGAAATCATCATGCATCTGTGAGCTTGTTTTGTTACATGAAAGTGCCTTTGCTTTAATAAAATGGCTCTGACAGTGTCTGAGGCTTGAATTACACTAGGTCATAGTGTTGATATTGATCCTTTCTGGAGTGCCATAATATCATTGCATGGTACAGTTATTTTATCAACAGAACTGCTGATGTTGCATAGAAGAACAAGGTTACACACATTGCTTTTAAAGCAATATTTCACTTTGTTGGCTTGGATATCAGGCTCTGTGGCCACGCTTTGAATTAAAACTGTTTTTTTTTAACAGTTGTTTGGGTTCATGTACAAATCTGTTCATATTGAAGATATACAGGAATCGGGCTTTTATAGACTCGACTGCACAAGTCATGTTTTGCCACTGTGGTGGCTGCATTTTTGCAGAACCAGCCAACAGTTTTTAGCACTCATCATAAAATCTTGCTCACAAAGTTCACTGTTGGGACTTCAGAATGCAGCAAAAATGATGGAAAGAAACAGTTTTCAAACAAATTTTAGCAAACTGAATGGATAAATCAGACCAAGCTACACAAGTTCATCTGCTAAGCTGCTGTTAAAATAAACACACTTCTTTGTGTAATCTTTGTGAAACTGAACAGCAGCAACAATGAGTATAAGCCACTGATGTTAGCTGTTAGCTGCTGGCTCCAAAAATACAGTTTTTAAAAGTACCAAATTCTGTCATGAAATATTGAGTTCACTAGTTATTGCAGTTTTGGTAATTAATAGATATTGGGCCTCAAACAGAGGCATGTTTAAAAGCACGAGTGGCCTCACTGACATGCCTCATGCTGGTTTCATAAATATACTTTAGACTGACCAGCAGCCGGTTTCACAAAGAGAAACTACAGCATAAAGGAACAAACAGTCAGTCTTAAAACAGCTGCTGTGTAAAACAGCTTTATTGTTGACTATGCTGAACAGCTGCAGAATGAATTCTGGGTAAAAATTAAGGCTCTTTTCAAAGATGAAAACACACTGAGTGACACTAACAGCACATCCAGGCACACAAACTCAAATTTTAACTGCAAATTCAACAAAAGATTTTTATTAAGACATTTATTAAGAGTTGTGCTGATGATGTGAGGCTACATACCTGGAGCTGCTGCAAGATATGTCCCCTGGGCTGGACCTGGTGTCTGCTGCAGCTCTCCTGGTAGGCCACTGCTACCTCTGTTAAGGTGAGGCTGCTGTCAGCTAAAATAGAAGAATACACTCATTCACTCCTTTAATGTCTTTTCAGGCTGTAGTGTCAGTAAATGATATACATCACAGAGCTTATATGCAGAACATTAATATGCATAAATGAAAAACATTGATATATTTTACTCAGTTAATATGTTTCATATGTGATATATAAAAATACATGTTTTTAAAAGTACAAATACGTTGATATTTATGAAACTTTGACTTATTAGGGTGTATTTGGTTTCAGTTAAATGTTACGCATTTGAACATCCTTTCCATTATCCCGGGATAACATCCAGACGGTTGCTGTGTTACCTAACATTTATCTGTATGTGAGAATAAACACATTTGCCAAAAAGAAAAGGTAAACTTGAAAAGTTGGAACGACAGCTCTGTGGCATCCATAACAGGGAAAAACTGAAATGGTTCCCTTCAAAGCTGCATTTCTTTTTAATTAATTGTGAATACTTCACAAAATTTTACACCCTATTTCACAAGATGATAAAGTTGCAGAAACAATCATAGAAACTACCAAATAAAAGACCCAATTTGTTGCTAATATTGCAAAGCTTTTGGCTGTTTGACTGTGGCTGAGCCGTTGCCTAATTGCAGACGTAATGACACAGAACTGTGCCTGTTTAGATTGCAGCAGTCTTATTCATTAACACTGGAGGTGGGTGGTGAAGGGGAGTCATGACAAAACAGGCTGCAGATTATGTTTGGACTAACATTTGAATTGGTGAATTGAAAAAGTGTCCACGTGGAAGACTTTGTTTTAACAGGATAGAATAAAATGTGTTTCGCTCAAACAGTTACGATGATGCAAGATTACAAATCTCAAAATATAATACAAAATTC
This sequence comes from Andinoacara biseriatus, assembly GCA_015108635.1. Taxonomy (NCBI): domain Eukaryota; kingdom Metazoa; phylum Chordata; class Actinopteri; order Cichliformes; family Cichlidae; genus Andinoacara; species Andinoacara biseriatus. The sequence goes on from VUQJ01035931.1 coordinate 16,212, forward strand.
TTTAATCTACTTTTTGAGTGAAATCATGTGGAGTTTGACCTTTTATGGATTCACAGATTCACTTAAACACTTTTTTTTTAATCTTGAGCACTCAAAGCCATGTTCACCTTTTTATATCATAAAGAACATCATTTGACAGACTTGCATCTACATTTACAACCAATTTAGAATCAGTAATTAACCCAACATGCAGGTCCTGTACATGATCCTGGAGGAAACTCACACAGGTTGAACTAAAATAACTTTAATTTTAGGAATGTAAATGGAACCTTAATGGAGTTTCCCATGTTAAAATTCAAGTACCCTGCAAATCCAGAATCTGGATTGGATTGGTTTAAATTTTTAAGCATGAAATCGGCCGCCAGCGCTCCCCCTCAGCCTCCTGGCAGTACAATCTTTAGGTGGCACAAATCCCCTGAAAGCAGATGGTCTACAACACATAATCAGCAGGTCTCAGTAGATCTTAATGGGATCCATATGAGCCTCAGTGACTTGCAAATGCTAAGAACAAACCAGGAATAAGAAATGCTAAAATCATAATGAATCTGAACCACTGAGAACACTTTGTGTGATTAGCATTAAGATGATGAGAACTAATTAGTCTGAGCTGTTTAGTAGATGCATCGGAACTTGAACATGCTAATTCACATTGTTTTTGACTTATTGTGTTCACAAAATTTTCAGGAAACTTGACCTCTGACCTTTAGCTCAAGATCGCAGAGATTTGAACTCATCCAAGATTTTTAGTAGATGCGTCTATGGTGTGAATGTGAACATTCTAGCTAGCGCAGCTCTTGAGTTATCGCATTCTGGAAACGTGAACAAGCAGGATAAAAATCAAACACAGAGGGAAAAATATCAGATTTCAGCTTGTCGATCTGGTGAACCACCAACGCCCCCCGACTCAAACAGGCTCTCCTCCACACAGGCCTCATTAATGAGGCCTTAGTTAGCTAATATGAACTAATTCACTTCAGTTTCACACAACAGTTGCCTCCAAGCAGTTTATATTACAGGGTAAAGACCCCACAATAATATCATCTAATGTAAGTCTGTTAGTCGCAACTGACCAACAGACCCAGTGACATCACATTCTGCACTCACACACGATGGCGCTACACATGCTCTAAAAATGTAAACTTTGAGCACTTGTGTTTAAAACCCAGCTTCACAGACAGTGTTAAATCTAGGACAGTTCTGTCCACTTTAAAGTGTTTGTCATAGCACAATTTAGGGGCCCGGGGCGTGGATGGATGTTCAAAATACTAATATATAGGAGATACTGGATAACCTTTCTGCTTTAAAACATCTAATGCTTCAACTACTTGATGTAGCCAAATGTGACCGGCGTTTTTTTGTAACAAATTCTACTCGCTGAAACTTTGCTTGGTTAGCATGTTGCTAAAATGCAAACCAACCCTGACTATAAGCAGATGTTACGAGTTTAAGTCAAGTATATAAGTGAGAAATACCACCACAACTGGACTTCATTCAGTGACACATACATAAACAGCAGCTTACCCTTTCTTTTAGTGTTCCAGTGCTCAGCAAAGCCAGACACTAGCTGTTCATCTGGGGGGAAACACACGTGTTTTCCTCCTTTATTTGTCTTCTTTGAATTCTTTCTGGATTTTCCCGAGTTGTCATCATTCTGCTCATTATCATCATCACTGCAGTTGGTCATCCCCTCTCTTTACTTCAGGACCGTACCATGGAGCTTTCTACTGTAACTGCGAGGCAAAGGGTTGGCAAGCTCAGGAAGGAAACTCCAAATGTCTCAGCAATAGTCACAATATATGCCATCCATGGAGCTGTACCAGCAGTTACTGAAGTTCTTCTCTTAATTTAAAGATGAAGTGTGAAGCAGTTGATGTACAACCACGTCCCCTCTTGAATGTGAAGTGTCTTCACTCTGTGGCACTTGGAAAGACAAGACACTAAAGAACCAATATCTTATTCATGAGCTGTGCACTGTTACTCAATATGTTTGGATCAAATGACACATTCAAAACAGGTAAGGCTCTGCACATTTACATACCTATTCAAATTCAACATTTACAACATTCAGGAGTGTACACTCGTAAAAAAAAAAAACATTCTTGGATAGGGAAAACACAGGCAAGCTAAGTTATTTTTAAGTAAGGCAGTTACATGGAACCACACTTGATATAACACGCTTAGTTAACCAAATAAGGGAGCAGAGTTTCCTAGTGAAATGCCTGGCTCTGCTAAACAGGAAAATAAGGTTTAAAACAAACCGTCGAAACAAAACTGCATTTATTTAGCAGCAAACATCAATTTGAACCTTTCTCAATTCCCATCCCAACTCATTAAACACGGGAGAGAGACAGTTCAGAGACAACAATCTCATGAATCACAAGCAACGTGACAGAACATAATAAAACAGCCACTGAAATACATAAACCCCCAATTCTCTGCTGTAGCCTCCATTCATTTTCCTCCATGAAGCTTCTCTCAGAAACTGTCCTTCAAGGGCAGGGAAACAGTCAGGAGTTACAAGAATGAACTTTTCACTTTGTATCTAGAATTTGTTTATGCAGAGAACATTCCTCAGAATATTCTTAATAGACCTGCAAATGAACAGCTAAAGGGCCAAACCCATCCTTATTATTCTTTAGCTAAGTGCGGCAAAACATGATAACAAATCTTACACAGGAAAGAGAGCTAGGGGATAACAATCTGTCAAGCAACTGGACAGGGCATATAGATAGATACTTTATTGATCCTGCGATGGAAATTATTAGGAAAAATGCCCATAAGACACTTTGCTGTCCCCAAACTTTGCTCACCTTATTAACTAGAGGTATTCTTCAGTACCTGGACTTTGTTTGAAAGGGACTGGATATCAATTCCCATCAGGATCTTTTTAGTAAATTCCAAAGTGCACCTCAAGTTCAGAACATAGATGACTCCAGAGTGATGGCCGTCATGGCAGTAGCAACATCTCCAGTGTCCTTGAGCAATGGGAACCAGGAAATGGAGAATCCATAGGTACCAAAATAAAATATATATAATTATGTGATCCTCTCTGCACCTGCTACTAATAGCTATTACTATTATTGCTACGAGAACTTTCATCTCTGTCTTCGGTGCTGCTATCTAATCAACTAATTCTACTCTGCAAAAGTACATTTACACTTGCCAGATATCTCTTCAGATGTTCATTTGAATATGAAGCAAGTGCTTTCAGGATGCAAGCCCTCCCTGGTGGCAATGGTTTCAATCTAAACTTTGCTGACATGTACAAGTTAAGCCATACACTGGAGCATACACTCGCTGACCACTTTATTAGATACACCTGTTCAACTGCTCATTAACACGAATATCAGCCATAATAATCAGCCCGCTACATGGCAGTAACTTAATGCACTTGGGCATGAAGACATGGTCAAGATAACCTTTTGAAGACCAGAATGGGGAGCAGTGATTTCAATGGCTTTGAATGTGGCATGGTTGTCGGTGTCAGACGGACTGAGAATGTCAGAAACGACTTTTCTACTGGGATTTTCCCACAGTGAGCTGTTATTTTCAGGGCAAAAACGCCTCCTTGATGTTAGAGGTCAGAGGAGAATGGCCAGACTGCTTCCAACTGACAGGAAGGCAACACTAACTCGAAAAAATAAAATAAAATAAAAACTTGTTGCACTCAAAGAGCATCTCTGAACGCACAACACATCAAACTTCAAAATAGATGGGCTACAGTAGCAGAAGACCACACCAGCTGCCACTCTAGGAGCATTTAAAAGATCTACACCAGACGACTCGAGAGGTCTGACTGGGTTAAAGACAGTGAGCAGGTCAGAGATGCACTGGAGGCAAACCATTGAGAGCTTTGTGAACTAATAAAAGGATTTTAAAGGTGATTCTGTATTTTAATGAAATGATCTCAGTAAGACATATTACATGCAGGGAAATTCAGTCTCTGCATTTTTCCCATCAAACATGGAGCTCGGTTCTTCTCCTCTAGGCCATCACTCCCCCAAACATAAGCAGATACTGTGACAAAGGACAAAGGGAAACTATATGCACAGGAGGGTAATTAGGGGAAGGAGATATAGCTGGGAAGGATGAGACACAGGTGAACAGAATCACAACAGACAAGACACAGGAAGCAAAACTCAAGGCAACACACAAGGAACACAACTCCCCAAATAATAGACATATAAATCAGAGGGAGTGACAGAGGAGGGACAAACACTGTAACTAGTAACTAAGAACATGAAGGAAATATAAACATTAAATAAACCAAGACCAAATAGAATGCAAAATCAAGGCTTGAAAGGAACCACAGGATTCTCTGGTGACCGAGGGTGCTCAGCAGGGCATGCAGTCTCCTCTAACGACTGAACAGCAGCAGGTTTAGGTCCAGCTCTGGATGCACGGGCTAGGGCTTTGCAGAGCACGTGGACTCTCCTTATGACTTGGGCTGCACAGAGCCCACAGCTATCTCTCCTGACAACTGGGGTTTCAGCCCCTGGAATCAGCAGGGCCCATTGCTGAGGCTGACGCCTGGCCATCCTCATCCTGTGAACAGGTACAGGTGCAGGGGCAGGTTGGGCCCTGGTCATGCCTTTGTCCTTGGCACTGGAATAGGTGTGGACCTGGCATCGATCACCCTCAGAGCTGTGAGGTTGATGAGCTGCGTCACCATGGTCCATGCCTCCTCTTAGAGGATTTAGAGGAAGTATGGTCAGGCAGGTAACCTCAGGCTGCCTCCGCAGATAGAACAAGAAGCTGATGGGCACACAAACTGAAAACGGAGAATGTTCACCTTCAAAGTAAAAGTTTTTCCTTCTCCTGTAACAATCTAAAACATAGCAGCAGGGTGCAAAACTCTAGCAGGCAGGGCATACATGGAACGCCATAACCAAGTGGCTGGCATAGTATACAGGAACATCTATGCGGAGTATGGCCTGGAAGTCCTGAGGTCAAAATGGGATACACCCCCACGAGTGGTTGAGAATGACCGAGCTAAGATCCTGCAGGACTTTCAGATACAGACAAACAACCGGACATAGTAGTGGTGGACAAGCAGAGGAAGAAACCCGTAGTGATAGATGTTGCGATACCAAGCAATGGCAACATCAAGAAGAAGTTTGATAAATACCAAGGGCTGAGAGAAGAGGACCTGAGCTGAGCAAAGATCTCCCGCATTCCTCAAGAAATATATACATGACAGGTGGATGCAGCCTGCAAGGATTGTGATTATGGGGTAGGGCTCAGAGGGGTAATGTTTTACCATGCAACTTGATCCCAGATCTTAACACCTCTTCCTCCTCCTTGCTTGTAGTTGTTTCTTAGCAACTGTCACAGCTTAAATAAATTTCTTCATTTAACGGTATGATTTAAAGAAAAAATTATTGTATTTTATCTTGCAGTGCAATATTTTTGTGTCATTTTTTTAAAATCCTTTTTCAGTTTCACTTTTCTTTCAATGCCAAATTTTCTTTTCAACACTTCTGGCTCCATACAAACGACTGACATAAATAACGAAAAATAAATAAATAATAAATAAAAATAACAATATCAGTTACACAAGTTACTTGCAGGTATAATATCTTAATTCCAGTACAGTCCTATTTGCTTTTCTATGATACTGATAGTTATATATACTTTAAATTCATAAACAGAAACTTTTTGCCTGTTTGGTTCTTGCCTCTTTTTATTTGTATGGAATTTTCCTAAATAAATAAACAATTAAAATAACTGCACAATGTAGGGCATCTTTTTTTATTTTTTTATTTTTACTCAAATAAAATATGTCATCAAATATATTTATGTTGACATTTGTCCTGAGTTGTATCTTTAGAAAATCAGCTACAGTTTCCAGAACATCCTTAAAAGTAGAGTGAAAAAGCAGATGGTAAATACTTTCATTATCTAGACCACAGAAGTCACATTTATTATCACTATTCATTTTGAATCTTGTGTGTAATATGTTGGAAGATACTTTCCTATCACTATTTTTATTTAAAATAAAATATTCTTAGGTTTCCGGAGTTATGACTGTTCTGGAGTACGCGGCGTCATTTTCAGTGACGTCACTTCCTGACCGGTAGTTTTGCGGGAAGTTTGTTCCACTTACAGTTTAGCCTACGGTGCAGCATAACGACGTGACGGTATGTATTCATATACTTCATCGAAATGTGTTAGCGGGTTACATGACAGGTATTCAGCAACGTTTAATATTGAACAACGTCATGTTGCAGTGTATGTAGATAGCTAATGTGAGACACTTTGTAACGAAGCGCGGTTAGCATGAGAGCTAATGAGCGTAAAGAAAACGTAACTAATGGTTCATAATTCACAGCCGAACGAAACTGTCACGTTACTGTTTTTGTTTTTTTTCGTTTTTTGGCGCGCTGGACCGTTTTCTGGTTTAACCTATGTACTGACTGGTATTTCGTGTTAACGACATTTCTCGTATAGGTTAAATCTATCTAGTTATAGCTGACCACATCCCGAGTTCCCCTAACTTCGGTAGACAGAAGAAAAACGACACGGTTTTAATGTTTTTAATTGTTGTTGTTTATATATATGTATATATATTTCTAAATAAAAATTGTCAATGTATAAGTGGATGTTGCTGCGTTAACGATGTATTAACTTTACCTAAATTCAACTTAGTTTTTTGGAATGTACTTCCGACACCTGATACTATTAATGCGTGAAGTGGCATTAACAACCATCGTGGCTGTATGTGTTAGATGCCCCCTAAAGCCAAGACGGCAGGCAAAAGCAGAGCTCCAGCCAAGAGGAAACTGGCAGAGGAGTTTCCACCTGGAGAAGTGCTGACAGACAACCTGAAGAAGGAATGGAAGCTGGGGGCTCCAATCGGCCAAGGGGGCTTTGGTGTCATATATTTAGGTAAGAAAACATATGAAGCCAGTGACCCAGTTTAAAAGTCATGCCAAGCTCAAAGACACTGCTCTTTTGTCATTTATCAGTCATTGTTTTTGTTACAGATAACACCTGACTTTGAGTAGCAGAATTTATAATTATTGGTTGAACATATTAATGTTAATTTCAAGCGTGTATGATCGAAATACTGCAAATAATGAGAAAGTTTTCACTTTTATTTTCCCCCAGCTGAGGTAAAATCAGCAAAGTCTGTTGGTGCTGATGCTCGCTATGTCATCAAAGTGGTAAGACTAAGCAAACTGAAAACATGAAGGTGTTTTTGACACTATCATTTTTCGTTTCTTTTCTTCTTTTGTTTGTTTTTTATTCCAACAAAGTAGCTCTAAAACATCAGTGGAATCCTAAGCATTATGGCACTGAGGCCTGCCAAGTTCTAATGCTGACATGCACTTTTGAAATTACTGTAACTGTTACCATTTGTATTAGAGAGAAAATTCCAATCGTTTCGAGAAGAAGAGAAGAGATATTTGGTACATCCAGCAATCTAGCGGTGGTTTCAGACCACCAGGGGCTGCTTGCTAATGCTAATAGCCGCACCTGCATGCCAATTGCAGTAATAGCGAACTGTTCAGATAGCAAACCAGTGAAATTCCCTGCCCAGCTCAGTGCTGGGTGAGCAACCCCTGGCTAGGCCACTGATATCACGGTAGCACAGAGCATTCACAAAATACTGCCGTTTAAACACAGACAGAAAATCACCTCCTCCTAGATTTCCCCATGTGCGCTTCACATTACTGTAACTCCTCAACCATTTTAGGTTCCAGAGAAAATTCAAATTGTTCCTTAAAGATTTTTTTTTCTATCCTACAACCAAAGTTACAGAATAAGGCCAGTTGACCTGTATAATACTTGGGTGTTAACTGGTTTGCCAACATCAGTTAATTGGATTTTGTCCAGAAATAAATGAGATGCTGACGTGACTTGTTGTTTGACTTGCTTAGACCAGTTTGACTTGCTTTTCTCCTGTAATGTGCACAAGATTTCAGTGTGGACATTAAGATTACAATCAGGGCTTTTATTTATACCAAGTAATCCAAACCAAGTAGAAACATTTTAATGGCTGACGTCGTGTTGTGGATGGACTCATCACTACTCTACAAAAGCTTTGAGCCACATTTTGTTTCTTTGTATTTAGCTTCCAAGGCATCAGAATTTCTTGAAATTTTTTAAAAAGTAATCTGGAGCAATGGTTCCCCCAGCTTCATGGAGGTCTTTCAAAGTTTGTCTTTAAAAAAAACAAACAATTTCCAATCATTTTCGGGTTTTTTTTTTAAGCCACTTAACACTGACCTATGATTCATTCAAGCATAAAAAGCCACTCAAAGTATTCACCAGTGTCGTATCTACAGTTAATAGACCAATTAGCAAAGAACCAATTCAAAATTGTAGCTTTAAGCACTTTGGTACAAGCAGCCTGTTGCAAAAACACATACATTTTTCACATTTCTTTAGCTGAATCCAAGTGGAGTGGAACAGCATGCCTAAAAAAACTACAGCAGATGAACAGTATCTGAAAGTCATGTCCTTAATAAATAGAAAGTAAATCCAGCAAAGACCTGACACAGGACCTGAGAGATGCATCTGATCCTTGAGTTGATTATATGTTGTTCACTGAAGCGTCATCAGAAATGGGCTCAGTGCAAAACCGGCTGTCAACGAGCATTCTTAAGGAAGGAAAAGGTGAGGTCTGCCAAATTACACAAGAACCGAACTCCGACTCCGTCAGGGCTGCCCTTTGTCACCGATTCTGTTCATAATCTTTATGGACAGAATTTCTAGGTGTAGCCAGGTGGCGGAAGGCTTCTCCCTTGGTGGCCTCTGGGTCTCGTCTCTGCTTTTTGCGGATGACGCGGTCCTGTTGGCGTCGTCAAGTGGTGGCCTCCAGCTCGCAGTGGAACGGTTTGCAGCCGAGTGGGAAGCGGCTGACATGAGAATCAGCACCTCTAAGTCTGAGGCCATGGTCCTCAGCCGGAAAAGGGTGGATTGCACTCTCCGGCTCAGGGACGAGTTGCTGCCCCAAGTGGAGGAGTTTAAGTATCTCGGGGTCTTGTTCACGAGTGATGGGAGAAGGGAACGGGAGATCGACAGACGGATCGGGGCTGCTTCTGCAGTAATGCGGACGCT
>VUQJ01035934.1:0-10566 GCA_015108635.1 Andinoacara biseriatus
GTCACAGACAGAGCCTGAGGTCACAGACGGAGCCTGAGGTCACAGACGGACACAGACGGAGCTGGAGCCTGAGGTCACAGACAGACACAGACGGAGCTGGAGCCTGAGGTCACAGACAGAGCCTGAGGTCATAGACAGACACAGACGGAGCTGGAGCTGGAGCCTGAGGTCACAGACGGAGCCTGAGGTCATAGACAGACACAGACGGAGCTGGAGCCTGAGGTCACAGACAGACACAGATGGAGATGGAGCCTGAGGTCATAGACGGACACAGACGGAGCTGGAGCCTGAGGTCACAGACGGAGCCTGAGGTCACAGACGGACACAGACGGAGCTGGAGCCTGAGGTCACAGACGGAGCCTGAGGTCACAGACGGACACAGACGGAGCTGGAGCCTGAGATGACATATCTGCTTGTGAAGTCTGACGTCACTAATCGGGGAACCTTCAGACTGTCGTGGGGCAGCTGCAAATCTGTTTGTTAACCTCTTCTTGCTTTTAAGCCTCAGGTGAAGTTACTGAGCTGGCTTCCTCCCCCCTCGGCGGTCCTTCCCACACCCGCCTCCACCTGCCTGTGGAGTATACCAGGCTGGAGGTTGCAACAGATCGTTGTTGCCGCCTCTGTTACCTGTTGCTTGCAAACAGCTGTTCATTCTCAGTCTCTTCTTGCTTCTCCTTGTTACCTGGTCTGCACACCCACAGAAACGTACCCAAAGACCTGCTTCTCCACCTGCCAGCTGCCCACACACTACCTCCAAGGCTCCATTCATTCCTAACTCAAGAAAGACTGCTAACCACCCTCTGGCTTACGAATCACATCTTCCTTTTGGACTCCAGGTAATCCCTCGTCTCCTCTCTATGTGCCAGTCGGCACACTGCTGAATTCACCCACCAGCTGCCTTCAATCTGTAAAGCGGTCACTCCGTTACAATAAACAAACCCACCCGCTGCCCTTTGCTTTCTGCCAAAACATCACAATGTCTGAGATGAGGTTAGTCATTATTATGTCCTGAGCTCAACGTCCACACTGATTCTTTTCTCAAGTGTTCCTCTGGTGACACATCAATGATCCACAGCTTGGAGCCGCCTTTGGGTTCACAGTGATCAGCTCAGTCATCGAAATGATGTTGATTATAGATCAGTGACAGGACATGAAGCCATATAAGCTGCATTTAAAGGCTGATGTTGATGTAGGCGACCTCCTACAGCTGTGTGAATAGGAGCAGGTAAAGTTCCTGAATGGAACAGCTTTTGAACAAATACAAAAATGTTTGGTTAAACTTTAACGTTTCTATTAATAAAGACGTTTCAATCGTTCCCGTCTGTACTGCTGTCTGGGTCATGGTCTGTTCCTCAGGTACAGTCAGAGCTGCGTGCACGCTGTCTGCTATTACAGCCCATTTCCTATCTCTGGCAGCAGCCCGAGCACGGCAGCCAAAGCACCGGGAGAAAACACTTTTCCACTACAATCAATCCATTGTTCCTGCCCCCAAATTAATCAGTAAGCGCATTTGTTTCAAGGACTCAATACTCCGTTCAGTCTGATTTCCATCGCTAATAGCTGTAGGTGGATCTTACCTGCAGCTCGCAATAACAATTCACCTCAACTGGTTTTAAGCGCGGTGGAACGCACGCTGCAGGTTTCTCCATAACTGATTATCACCACTGTGCTGATTTCTGCCTCCTCCATTGACGATGGGACACTGAAAACACTGCAAATATGCAGAAAGTCTCCTGTCAGAAACTATTAAGACTTTGCCAAAACAGAGCAAGTGCAGCATGAAGTGGAAAACAAAAGAACTGGAGGACTCATCAGCTTTGGATTTGAATAAATTCCCAGCAAGTCTCATTCACCCTTTTCAAAACCCAATTTCTTTCTGCCATGTTTGGCCTTTACACCTTCCTCTTAAGCGAATGATTGGAGTCATGACCGCGTAAGCAATGAGAATAAATTGCGCTCTTGATAGGAAAACCAGACTTGGCTCCTTTTCCCTCCTCTGTGGAAATTGCTTTTGTTTTGATGACAGCGTCACACAGATGCAGATCAGTGATGGTAACAAGCAGTTTTTTTTAAATGTGGCCTTTCTATAAGGATGAAACCATCTTTGGAAAGATATCTCACCTTCAAGGTCACACCTTTGAAACTCATTGCAATAGTTTGCTGTTATTCAGTGTGAAATATGAGATTAGTAAGAACTTCAAGAGGCATTAGTTCAGTGTTATGTGTCACACCCAGGCTTAGAGGCTCATTGATGCCATTTGGCTACCAGCTGATTTGTAACATCCAACTATCATCAAAGTCGTCTCTGCTGAAGAGAACCACTGTGACACCTGTGCAGGAATATTTTGGTGACCAATCAGATCACGTCTTACATTTTACACCAATGCAGAAACAGAATCAGCAACATTGTATCAAATTCTCTTATGATTGACACACATCATCAGCAGTTCATTTTTAGGCCGGTCTGACCGCGACGTGCTTCTTTATATTTTTGCAAACACACCAAATATTCATTTTGAAGATGTTTGTTTTTTTTTAGCTGAAACTTTATGAAACGCTGCAGCTTCTGATTTATTTAGACACTTTTGATTATAATGAGGTGAATTCTGCCATAACCCGAGTCTATATCTATGACAGCAAATTACAGACTTGTATGAATTTTGACCAATTTTGATTTTTGTCCATCACGTTGAAGCCATTCAAAAAGCATCAGATTTTTTTCATTGCTCTTTTATTTGTTACCAAATTTAATATATATATATATTTTAATCAGCTGGCCTTGCTATGTAAAATTCACTGATTTAATCTTTTGCACACATAAAGGTTCAGATGCACGTCATGGTCCTGAGTCCGAGAGATTGAATTATTCTTTGTGATCCCTGCTTTGATTTATGTTTGTGGATTCTTTATTGTACTCGTGTTGCTCCTGGTTCTTCGTTGTTTCAGTTCTTCCCTCTGCGTCCCACCCTCTTGTGTCACGTCCTTGTATTCAGTCCACTCGTGTCTTTGTTTTTCCTGTTTAGATATCTCACTTCCTGTTTTATTTTGAAAGTCAGTGTTACTGTGCTTTGCTTTATTCCACGTGAAAGACCAAATCAAACAGTTCCATCAATGATGATGTGTAAGATCAGCAGCTCATGTATCCACAGACTTCAGCACTAAGCACTGAACATTAAATGTCTTTCTTCCTGCTCTCGGTGGAGACGGACACTTTCTTTTCCTCTCTCGCTCTGCCTCTTTATATCCACCCTGCTGTTGTCTCTTCACACGTCCCCAAACTGGAATCAAATTATGGAGCTGGTCAGCTGGTCTCTCAACACTATTGATGATCAAATTCTCATCATGAGGAGACTGGGAGGAGGAGAGCCCTCTTTCCTCTGGTCCGACTGACACACCCGGCTGGCTACGCTATGGATTCCCGTGGCCGATGGACGATAACGTGCCTGCTGTACTGTCAATTGTGGACGTGGCCTATATTGATACCAGCGTTTCTCCTGATTGGACTTGAGGATACCTGATTCATCCTGGGCAGCCGTTCAGGCGTTAGTACGGCTGCTGTGAGGGATGCAGAAGCTGTACGAACTCAGTCAGACTCAGTCAGACTCAGTCAGACTCAGTCGAGACCCAGCAGAACTGAATCGAAATGGATTCGATCTGGAGGAGTGTTTGAGTGTCTGTTTATGCTCAGTGGAGTAGAACCAAAAACATTTGGTCAACTGGATTTTTCGCCACTGAGAGGTCCCAGAAAACTGTCAGCCATCAGTTATTATCCGGCTCAGCCTCGGATCAGCTGTGGATCTAAACCGTCTCCTGCAGATGTTTGTAAACAGATGCTCTAAGCCCCGCCCCGTGTTGGTACCTGTATGAACTCGTATCCTGGCGACCAAGGCTGACTATTCCATGTCATCGTGAACATTATGATGAACTGCTAGTCGAGGACGCTGGCTCTCCTCCACAGTATCCCGGCTCAGTCGTCTCCGCTGGCACAACCCCTCCCCTCCCCACCATAGAGCTCTCCAGGCTTTAAATGTGCTGTTGCTTTGCTGAGGTCTTGTTTGGAGCCTCATAAGGTGCTCAATAATGAACACAGTACAAGATGTTTTTTTTTAACCTATCTATCCTACTGTATCTCTTTCTGTTTTCCTGCTAAAGGGAGCGCCTGTATAAGGCTGCATGACACCGATCTCCCCTGTTGGTTCTGTTGTTTGTATTTCTTTCTTGGATGGCTGTTCTGTTCACTGTAATTTCCCCATTGTGGGACTAATAAAGCACTCATTCATTTATTCATTCATTCATTCATTCAAGTACAGTGAAAGTACATGTACTTTGAGTACAGTACACGTAAACAAAGTAAGAAAGTAAAAGTAGCTGGGGGACATTTTTTGTGCAAAGCTAATGCAACGTTGTACATTAATATAATATTACATGGGAATAGAAACATTATTCCAGTAGATGTTTGTTGTATACAGGCTGTGATCAGCTGACCTGTGCTGCTGATGCTCTTTCTTGGCTGATTTCCATCCCCTACACTGCTGACTTTATACTCGACTGTATACAGTTAGAATCGAAGCAACATCAGCTTAAATTCAAACTCATCTCTGATGTAACATGTGCCATGTGCACCAACACGGAGCTTTACTGTAAATTCACCACAGTACAGCAAACTAACCTGTTCATCCTGCACTAAACTGCAGTATTTTCATGCAACTTTTAAACAACACAAAGTTAGTGTACCACAGTTTCTTTTACAGGATGTTTCACAATTTGAAAAAACGCAACTTCACATCATATACCAACATCTGATTTCAAAATGGCGGCATTACATGTAAGCTTTAAACTTCCAGATTCTCACTGAGCGGTCCTAACCTCTCTGCTTCCTCTCCTGTCCTGGCTTTCTTACATTTTTCTCCATCTCTGAGTGAAGTTATCTCTCACACTTCCCTCCACATGGAAAATACAGCAGCTGGACTTTCAACTTGCAGACACACTGTGTGAGAAACTACACACAAACAGTTTGTGTGTATGCTGATATTTGTTGAGCTGATTTGAAATTACCTGCCACGACATGTTATTCCATTTACGCTCGCTCCTCTTCTGTTGTGCTAACTAGATGCTGAAGTACCGCGACCACAGCTTATGGACACGTGCACTCGCTCTGACCCACTTTAACCCCTGAGCACGGCGCTATAAATGATACATAAATTACATGGTTTTTGCCTCTTTCATCTCTTTTTATGCGGTAAGTCCATGATGGAGCATACACTTTGATATGCGTGCAGTGATATGAAATAACTCCCTTCAAATATCTGAAATCTGAAATAATGAGTGTGTTTTGAAAATGTAAGCAGTAGAAAATACAAATATTTGTGTTAAATTGTATGGAGTAAAAGTATAAAAATTTCAGAAAAATAAACAATCAAACTACAGACAAACCAAGAACAGTAACAAAGTATTTGTACTTTATTACTTCCCACCTCTGCTCGCAACTTATTACATACTGACACTTGATCAGCACCTACTGGCTTCACACTGGATCCCCTTCAGCATCTTTTCCAGGCGTCCCTCATCACTGGAAACACAAGCTGTGATCGAAGGCTGCAGTGCATCAGGTGAGGAGTGAGACCAGGAGCTATTTTCACCAACATTCATGCAGGAGTGTTGGAAATGTTTGGTGAATTCATCCCCCGAGTGAGACTGTCAGTGCAGAGCTCTCCTGAAACATCCTGAACCATTGAGAGGAACCAACAGGAACTGCTGCACCACTGTGTGCCGGCACAGAGCTCCTTAAACATGCAGGAGTGTTTCAATCGTAATGAAGCAATCTTCACTCACCTCTTCACCAGATATGCCTCCCTGTGACACAAAATGTGCCCCAGGCAGGATTCAAATCCATTAAGGACTTACCCCTTGTGTTACAATGTAAAGGGAAAGAGTTTTTAATATAACGAGTTGGGACGAATGTGTTGAAAAAGAACTTAAAAACTGTGAAATTTGATTCTATTTGTCCAGAAACATGAGCAAACTGAACATGCTGGGACATGCTGGAGTTTCTTTGAGCTTTTTCCACTTCTGACACAATGGATTTCAAATTTACTTAAATCTCATCAAACAAACCATTATATCATTCATACAAACTGCTATTGACTGATTGACTGTCCTTGTTGAATGTGGTGGTGCTGTAAAAGGGTAAAATATCATTTCTTTATTTGAAATGTGCTAATTTCTAGACGACAGAGCGGTCTGTATTCATTCCAGTTCACGGAAGACTGATATTCCTTGCAATGCTTCAGTTTCCCTCTGCCACAACTGACAATTTAGCAAAGTGAGTGATTCATTTCTGCCAATTTATTCTGATCTTGTTCAAATTTAAGTTTCATAAACAGAACAAAAATAAAGAAAATGGGTAAAGCCTTTCAATGGAGAAACTCACAGGAAAAACTCACAGTCACAGCATCCATCCGTCCATCTGTCCATCCATCCATCCATCCAACTGTCCATCCATCCGTCCATCCATCCGTCCGTCCGTCCGTCCATCCAACTATCCATCCATCCATCCGTCTGTAAATTCATCCATTTGTCCATCCATCCATCCATTCGTGTATGCAACCGTCCATCCATCCATTCATCCATCCGTCTGTCAATTCATCCATCCATCCACGCATCCATCCATCCACGCATCCATCCATCCAACCATCCATCCATCCGTCCATCCATCCACCTGTCCTTCAATTCATCCATCCATCCATCTGAGAGTCATTTCTTTACTGCTGCTGTCTGCTTACGTTCATTAAAAGTGAAATGAAATGAGTTTGAGACTGAGCACTTTGGGGGTTTTCAATCAACTCACTTCATCACAGTTGGTGGTGAAGTTAAAAACCTTTGCAACCATACAAGGAAAAAGTGTTGGAGGTCTGAAATACCTCCAAACTGCTGACCCTTCCTAGCTTCCTCCATCCTCTGTAACTGGTGCAGAAATGTGGCATGGAAAACACTGAACATAACACATTGAATCGTACAGATGATTGGTGTACTGTCACCGATCCCTGAGAGTTTTCTCAGTCAGGATCCACGCACTGAACAGCCGCATCCTTAGTAAAAAGTGAACTGGAAACACAGAAAAATAGAGTTCATTTTTCATTCAATGTGATTATGCCTGTAGTAGTAGAATTGCTAAAGCTTGTCATCCACTGTAAACTCTGTTCCTGTAGAAAAACATTGTTCACCACAAAAAAATACAACTTTGATCTATTAAAGCACCCTTTAAAGGCAACACCAAAGCAAATTCATCGAAAGAGCACAGTTGCTGCCAGTGATGCACACACTCAAGCTAAGCAGCAGATGCTGGATTTCAGAGCAGGACACGATGCTAAAGAGACGGTAAGTGGACAAGATCTGAAGGCGCTGTCTGTAACCCATCAGGCTGGAGAGGCAGCAGCACGTAACGTTCATTATTATTCCAATAAAGTGGGTAAGTGTGCCTGACTTGAGTCCCCTGAGTAATCTCTCATCTGTTACCGTCTAATAAAGACCTAACATCTTCAGTAGAGCTAGCTCTGAGCCCGATATTCAGCACAAACTTTACTTAAGAAAGAAAACGTTCAATTCTGTGTGGAAATCTGTTGATTTAAAGGAGACGTATCCTGCAAAATCCACTTTTTTTTAGCCCTTAAATACATTTTGTTGTGTACTTTCAGTGTGTAACAGTGCAGGAAAAGGTAAATGTATTATCTCCAGGTGCTGCGTAGATGTCTTTATATTCTTTTTGGGTCATCATTTTCAGTCTGTTCAGTTTTCTCTGTTCAGAGTTACGTTTTCTCATGTGTTACGTCACAGTATTTGCTGTGGAACTGCTAAATAAGGTCATGGACATCTGGCTAATCAATCTCATAAATACGCCATTTTTTTCTCGCAGCGATTTTGTAGTCCAGTTCAGTTATGCCGAACTTGCACGTAGGTTAGTCAAAATATTCGGTTGTTGGGTGTGGTAACCCACGCCATTCCTTACATCAACCCCCGGCATCAGAGCCTCTTCGAAGTGCTAAAATTCATCACAGTTCTCCCCCGGAGCTCCTCCTAATCACGCTAAAATGGTAACAAACTTTATTTTAGACATACATTTTGTGTGTTGATGTGACGTCCTGGCCGTTGCTTTGATAGCAGCATTGTGCCTTCTGTTAGTGCTGTGTGCTAGCTGTTAGCTCCTTGAGGATAATTACTGCATGTTTTGAATAACATTATGCTTTGTTTTTGCCGTTTTTGTCTTTGGATTCAGTGACGTTCTTGATGCTAGCTAGCTAACGCCTCTATTGAGGCTTTGTTTACTTCATTCATATTGTGAATAAAAAGTTTCTCTGCCGGTAGCTAATCGTATCGCTGCTATAAAACTACAATCATGGCCGAACAGGGTGGAGTCGAACACTCCGATGCCTGGAGGGGGGCGGGGCGTGAAATGTCTCATTCACATTTACAGAGACGGCACCAAAACGGGTTGATCTGAGCCGGGGGTCAGAAAAGGGGTCAATGTGGGGTCTGTGGAGCGACAATAAGGAGGAACTGGGACCAAAGCATTGAAGTTCTACTTTATATAGACCACAAGTGAATAATTTACACATGAAAAGGAAGGATTTAAAAGCATGATACGTGTCCTTTAAAGGTTCATTCGTGTTCCAATCTGAGCTCATACTGCAGCTCATTATACTACTCTTGAATTTTGTAGTATGTGAGTGTTATCAACACAAAATATGTTAACATTATCAGCAGCCAAAGGTGCTCCTCGTCCTGCGAAACCATCTGCCGGTGCAGCTGCCGGAGATTTCATTATTTCACAGTTAAAGATGTGACCCAGGCAAACATTATATACTGCTGCTGGTGTATTTACACCCTTTCAACATCTTGCCCTGGATTTTAATCAGTGTAGATGTTAGCTTGTTAAGCTGCCCCAAGGTGAAAATTAAATTCCATTAATGGCGCTTATTTAGCAGCATTAATTGGCAAATTGCAGCTCTCAGGTGTAATTACATATATCATCTGGATGAAGGAGAAATACTCTCCTTCACCGTGCTCCCTGCTTGTGGTTGAAGGCCTCTCGCTGACGTGAGGAGACCACCACACTGCAGGCGCTGTTATCCCTAAATCTGCCTGCTTTACAGTTGCACAGAAGCAGCGATCACCTCTGCAGATCTAAATAACATCCACATGTGTGCTGTTAAATGTCAGGGAGCCCAGCTAACTAGTCAATCACGAGCCTCTCCTGTGTACGCTGTGAGGTCACAGCGTACAGAAACTGCACAGAACTATTGAAAGTATTTACTGCTGTGAAGGATTTTCCTGCCAAGAAATACTTTCTGACTTTTCATTGTAGAGGTGTTTCTGCCTCCACGAGTAAATGAGGAGGTGCAGGAACGAGGCGAGACCTTTGCAGACAAACCGAGTCTTAATTCCATTTTCTGCATTTTTTGATACTTACCTCCAGCAGCAACGAGAGCTGAGCTCAAACAATTACCGTGCTGTGGCTCCGAGCCACCGGGCTTTGCCCCCAAACATCATTATACTTGGAAAGCTGCATCTGCAAAGCCTTAAATTTATAGAAGCTATGAAATAAATTCAGCTGCAGCCATTTGCAGCTTTTCCCCTTGAACTCTAAAATGGAGATTACATGTAAAGCCAAGTTGTTTAATTTTTTTTTTAAGCAACCTTCAAAATAAATTAAGGAAATGAAACGCAGATAAACAGCTCATTTCACACGAGGCTGCCGGATCCGTAAACTGAGGCTTTGGGGAATTCTGCTGCAAATTCATATTCCAAATGCAATGACTGATAAATAGTGGGGTCCTGAATAATGGATGAGAAAGAACAAAGGTGATACTCTGTGTCTGTAAATAAACTCTCACTCAGGTAGGCCTGAATGTGCGTGATTGGTTAACTTTATCAGCTCTCCTCTCTTGGGACATTAAAGCAAGAGGGCAAGGAGAGAAAACACGGAGACGGAAACTTAAAACCTGGATGGAAAACCTACAAATGAGTGTGACAGGTAGAGTCCTTCTAGCCAGGAAACTCTGACTCTTTACAGCTTTACAGGTTCCCCGCTGGCCTGGGATAAAATAAGTGCTGGTCACAAGTCACAGCGCCAAGCCAGTGTCAGAATCAGAGAGCACGTACTCACAGGATCTAAGGTTAGACGTTCTCTCACAGATCACACATGAACAAAAACACGCTAAAAACCCTTAAAAGGTGAGATAGAATCACTAATAGACAGTTTTTATCTGTTCATTGGTTTGGATCATCAGCTAACGCTATCTAATTAGTTAGAAAGAAAAGGTACCTGAGAACCGCCCGACACCCAGCAGAACCCCCAAAGTCCACAAACTAACGAAGGACATCATAGTGGCTTTGTCCATCTTTTACATAAAGTCTACGATTTGTTGGCTCAGAGTAGAATGGTTGGTTGGCTGGATCAGGTGACCCTGAACCCTCCCTTAGTTATGCTCTATAGGCCTAGGCTGCTGGGGGGGTTCCCATGATGCACTCTGTTTATACCCCACTCTGCATTTAATCATTAGTCATTAT
>VUQJ01035937.1:0-13407 GCA_015108635.1 Andinoacara biseriatus
TGATAATAATGAATTACAATAGTCCAGCCTAGAAGTAATAAATGCATGGATTAGCTTCTCTGCATCAGCCTGAGAAAGGATGTTTCTAATTTTGGCAATATTGCGCAAATGCAAAAAAGCTGTCCTACATATTTGTTTAATGTGTACACTGAAGGACATATCCTGGTCAAAAATGACTCCAAGATTTCTCACAGTGTTACTGGAGGCCAAAGTAATGCCATCCAGAGTAAGTATCTGGTTAGACACCATGTTTCTAAGATTTGTGGGGCCGAGCACAAGAACTTCAGTTTTATCTGAATTTAGAAGCAGGAAATTAGAGGTCATCCAGGCCTTTACATCTTTAAGGCATTCCTGCAGTTTAACTAATTGATGTGTGTCATCTGGCTTTATGGATAGATAGATCTGAGTATCATCTGCATAACAATGAAAATTAATGCAGTGCTTTCTAATCATAGTGCCTAAGGGAAGCACCACCTACTTCTTTTAATATAAATGTAAATAAAATTGGTCCAAGCACAGAACCCTGTGGAACTCCATGATCAACCTTAGTGTGTGAAGAAGACTCCCCATTTACATGAACAAATTGCAGCCTATTAGATAAGTAAGATTCAAACCATCGCAGTGCAGTACCTTTAATACCTACGACATGCACTAATCTCTGTAATAAATTGATGAAATTGTGCCCAAATTTCAATTAAACAACTCAAAATGGTACTCAGTGGTTTGTATGGCCCCCACATACTCACATACATGCCTGACAAGGTAGGGGCCTACTCCTAATGAGACGACGGATTGTGTCCTGGGGCTCTCCTCTCTCTCTCTCTCGCTGAGGATGGACCTAAACATAATATCCCACAAGCGTGCTATTGGATTTAGGTCAGGCGAGCCTGGGGCCAGTCAGAGGTATCAATTCCTTCATCCTCCAGGAACTTCCTGTATACTCTCGCCACATGTGGCCAGGCAATGTCGTGCATTATGTAGAACCCAGGACTCACTGACAATGGGTCCAAGAATTTTGTCCTGTTATCTAATGGCACCTTGTTAATCTAGCTAGTCAGCGCTAGCATTAGCAGATAACACCCAAGCTCTACTCCCTCATCCAATTGTGGCATATAAATTTGTTATGGGGAGATTTGTCAAGTCTCAGCTTGGAATGGTGACTTTATAACTGATAGACCAAGCATAATTAACAATGGGTTTAATGGAGGAAAAATTTGTTCTGTGAAAATGACTCTGGCTGTTTTTTTGGTTTTTTTTTTTGCTGCTTTGACTCTTTAAATCAGTCTCCTGTGAACTCTTGCATAAACAATCCTAAAATAGCTGGAAAATGAAAGTTATTTTACAATTCCATTTACAAAACAAAACAAAAAATGTTGTTACCTTGTATTCGTGCGGCCTTCAAAGATCTCCACACTTACAAGTCATTATGTGCAAGTGAAATTTATGTAAATTGTTTTGTACAGGAGCCAGTTGAAGCATTTATGTTCCCAGATGCCCTAGTTAAGCTTTTCAAGGGTCTCCAGTAATGACTGTCATTACACTGGGCAGCTACTAGACGCCAACAGTCAGCCATAGTGGTGAAAAACACCACTGCACGCAGCTCTCTGTTAGCAAAACTCTTGAAATGTGTGCACAAAATGGCTCAGTGGGAGTGAGGGCTGATGTGATGTGTGTTCCTGAACAGCTGTCTTCCTCCTATGTACTTTGAGGACGAAAGCAGATTGCAGCTGACATGTAACTGACAAACCAGCTCCAGATTTTTAACAAGACGTGGGACATAGGATCACATCTGCATCTCACACAGGCTGTCAGTGCTTTTCAAATTTTATCCTTAAAAGCTTTATATGGCCTGGTAGCACACTATGTTATAGGCCTCTGAAGGCTGTTTTAGCGCACTCATAGCTCAACATCACCTGATAGGTGCCCGCAGGCTCTCCCAGAGCAACCAGGAGTGACAATGCTGCATCAATCAGGGCCCTGAGTCTCAAATCGACCCACCTGAGGAGATCAGCTATCCTTGAATAAAAGAATCACCTCTTAGAATGCAGCCATTTAATTACATTTTTTTTTACTGTTATTGGATGATTTGAAACTGTTTTATAATTTTGTCCAAAGATTTATGGTCTCTAGACAACAAATTGTCATAAGTTTACTTATGACTTTTTTTCTAGTGCTACCATACAGTTTACATTTGTGGTTTTGTGGACAAAATTTATGCCACCCCAGGATGAATCGTAATGAATTTGCTCAAATGTCTGTAATACACACAGACTATTAAAAGTCACAGATTCATGAATAAATACTCCCAAAACAATTTTTTTTAGCAAACTAACATGATAAACTAAAGCTAGATTTTCACACATACATTGCATCTCTGAACTTTATGTGAGGCGAACACAAGAACGTGAATGTAGTCAGATCATATGTGTATAAGTACAGTCAGTATGTCTGTGAGAATAGCACCAGTAAGGTGAATTCATAGCTAACAGGAGTTTATCCTTTGGCTTTTAAAGCTATTAGAAAAGCATTCTCGCCTTTCAGTAGTGGCAGATGAGAATAAGATGAGAATAATCTCCTACTGTTTGCAAAAAGTGAAAAAGGGCAACTTTGGAGAAAACAGCTTAAAATGAAAGTGCCTGAAATTAGAATGTTTGGATGTCAACATTTAGCTCAGAGGCAGCTCTTCTCCTGGCAGTAGACTCTTAAGGTGGCACAAATCCCCTGGAAGTGCAAGTTCTAGAACACATAATTAGCAGGTCTCGGTAGATCTTAACAGGGTGCAGTGACTTGGAAACAACTAAGTAAGAATCAGGAATAAGAAATGCAAAAATCATAATGAACCACTGAGAATTATTCCAATCAAGAACTAAGTTGTCCGAGATGTTTAGTAGATGCATCAATGGTGTAAATTTGAACGTGGTACTGTACGTCACATTGTTCATGAGTTATCATGTTCACGAGATGCTCAGAAAACCTGACCTCTGACTTTAGCTCAAGGCCGCTGAGCTTCAAACTCGTCCAGGATTTTTAGTAGATCCATCTATGGTGTGAACATCCTAGGTGACACGTTAAGCTATTGCATTCACAAGATTTTCAGAAAAACTTGACCTCTGACCTCTTAACATGACCCAATTGGGGAAAAAAAAACATCAGGTGATCTGGGGGTTACTGGCCATGTTTTGTGCAGATTCGGTGTGAATCGGATTGGTCGTCTTGCTGTAATATTGTCAACAAACAAATGGACAAAAAAGCAAACATACCAAAAATAATACCTCGTTCCCCCCCTCTCTGGGGGCAGGCTAAAAAAAAAAAACCTTGGCCAGGGATACAGAGCACCTCAGAAAATCCACGAGGGTATGGCTGAAAAAGCCCAGAGCTTAGCTCAACTGAAAAGCCAGGACTTGAAGAGAGCTGTGCATAAACAAAACCTCAGTGAAGAGAAGCGATGTTGTTGCTCCAAGAAACCAACATGTTGGAGACCAACGCATTAACCTTGAGGCTTTAAAGGTGCAGAAACCAGCGTGTGACATCATGGTGGCTACACCCATCATTTGCAGAGCCATTTCAGCTTATGAATGCCATAGCCTGCCTGCCCGCCTTGGAAACTGAAAAATTTTTTATTAGATTGTGTCATTTTACTTTTTTTTGGTTTTATTTACTTTTGTTCCCTTTGTCCTGTTTCTTTTATTCAGAGTTGCAACTAATGATTCATCAGATACTTTTATGCTGAATAAGTGTTGATGCATTAAAGAGTGACAGGTTGACAATTCAGTCTCATGAGGTTGGCATAAAAGGCCAATATGTGTCTGAAATGGATCATCTTTGCCATCAGTGTTCCCTGATCTCTCACACTATTTGTCAGTGAAATAGGCGACAGACTATTGTAAAGGTCACGGGCTCTTGAGAAGAAAAGGAATCACAGCAAAATCAATTATGCAATATCAGTCCTCCCCGGCCTTGTGTCCTCTTGCGCTGCGACTCTCATTCACATGGGAACAATCCCTTCCAACCTGTTTAGAGACCATTAAATTAACTGGAGGCTGAATAGTGAAATGGGGCGTTTGGGGAGGGAATAAATTCAGCGTAAGGCATCTGAGCAGAGCAGAGAATTAAAATAATTCAATTATCAGAGGCTTTCTTTAATATGAGTCATGTTGCAAAAAGCATGACTGTAATATTGATCCATAATGGCTCATGTTCCCTGCCACTGCTCCCACTTGCTGTGTATGGGTGTTTCGATTGGATTTTAATCTTTGTTTGGCATGAGCTAATGAGATTTCAGAGATAGAAAATGAAGGCTTTCATTCCAAAATAATATGTTTCTATTTTGGATATTGCTTGAAATGATCAAAATGTCAAACCACTTGGGTAATACTAATAACTGTTTTGGGATAAACAGAGGTTTTAAAAACACTGATGTCTTTGGTCTTTGGAAAAACTCAGTAATTTTGAAATGATGGCTCCACTTGTGTTTCCTACATCCCTGTAATTTTCACTTCTTTGAGCTTTTTGTGCAACAAACCGACTTCCTTCTCTTTCCAGCATTCATTGTACAAGAGAAGTGTTGTCTGAGCAAATGATGCATGTTTAGCATTTCCTTTATATTAGCAGCTCTAATCAGCCAAGGTTGGCATCCATATCACTATTTTGTCTTTTAAAACAACAAAATGCAAAAAGCTTACAATAAAGATGTAGGTTGTCTCTTATATAATAATCCAAAAAGCACAGACTGCACATTTCAGCTTTGTGGGATCAGCTCCCGCTTAAAATTCTGATCCGCTTCAGCTCTCCTGCTCTCCCCTAAAAAAAAAAAAAAAAAAAATGGATGTGTGATATCAGCAGAATTAATAAGTAACACAGCAGATGTATAACTTATATTTACTTGCAAACAAAATCATACGCAAATTTATCCATGGCTTGCTTCAGTGTGAGAAATGATGCAGGTTTTTCAAGGTGGTTTGCAGCAGATGATTGCATATCAACATATTCAGTGTTGATGTCAGAGAGAAGATTGTTATTCTGTGAGGCATTCTGGAGGGTCTCGGCTCAAAGAGCAGCCTGCGCCTGGAGCCTGGAGACTACTCTGTGTGTGTGTGTGTGTGTGTGTGTGTGTGCGTGTGTGTGTGTGTGTGCGTGTGTGTGTGTGTGTGTGCGTGCCCGTGTAGTGAGACAAAGTGTCTGGGTTCACAGAAAAAACCAATTGAGACACCTGCCGGCTACCACTGCCAGCTGCTGATAAAACGCGGAAAAGAATGTGTTGGGCCTCTGGCGCATTCGCCTGCCTTTAAAAGGGCAGGAAAGGTTGGAAGAACGGTTACCTCACCCACTTTTTTTTGTTTGTTTTTTCTTAACACCTGACACCTTTACTGCCCGGGAAATGAACCTGATGAAATAAAACACATTAAAAAAGGCAGTCGTGCACTGTGATCACTTTTATTACAAAAAGGACGTCAGCTCCTGGCAAAAAACAGATCGAAACAAAAAGGCTCCAGTACAGACAGGAAATAACTGCTTGAGTAACTGACCCACAGCTACAACATCAGGATTAAAGCACTTCACAATTTATCATGCACAGAGAGGACATTCTGCAGGAAGTACATGCAATGGAAAAAAAGGGAGGAAAAAAACACGCACACTACCTCAGCACAACATTGCAACATTTGCATTAGGTAGGAAAAGGCCACGGCAGATCACAAGAACATCACATGTCGTCAAAAGGGTCACAGTTCACTTGTCCCGGGCAGGATTATGACAGAGTGGTAGCACAACAAAATGTGTAATATCGAAGCTACGCTGGGTCACAGTGCAAAACGTATTAGTTTTACAGTAAAGGCTGTAAAAATGTGACATGCCTTCATCCCTTTAAAAAAAAAAAAAAAATCATCCCTCTTACAACCTGAAACCAAATGGAAACATGAGTTACCACAAAGTACAATCTTTTAATACATGTGGCCAAACTGCGACTGTAAAAAGAAAGAAAATAGTTTCTGAAAATCTAAGTAAGCTTAGAAACAATCTATATGCCTGTGTGAAATTATTCTAAAAACATAGTGTTGCCACCAATGCAAAATTATTAAAGACTGCAGTTCTTCAAGTGGCCACGTGAGGCTGACTCCAAAAGTGAGCCAGGCCCATTAAGATTCCCATGTTAAAACGCCCAGGTTTACAGAAGGAACATACTTACAGCTTCATACAAAATGTTCTTGGTCTTAATAATTACTTTACTTCATGTCAAATGTATATCAGCTAATTTTTTTAAATAAAAATTAACTGTTTAAGTGCTACGGGCACTCTGAGTGATAGGTGGGTGCCACCAGATATCTGCTAGGCTTCAACTCAGCTAAATCAAGTAATTGACCTGGAGTGTGTTTGCAGTTTTGGTGCCTTTTGGAGCATTTTTAATGCAATTATTCTGAAAAATATGGCTTTTTGTGGGCATAATGATATTAAAAGACAGTCTCAGAAGTCTGTGCACCAGTTTTTTAGTAGCTGCAAATTTCGGTATTAGGCAGCATGAAGAGGAGACATTGGCCGACCCTCCTGTAGGCCCACCACCCACATGAGGCGTCGTAGGGGTTAGGTGCAATGTGTGTTGGGCAGTGGCCAAGGGTGGAGGTCCTGGTGGACTAATCCCCGGCTATCGAGACTGGCTATTGGGACATGGAATGTCACCTCTCTGGTGGGGCTGGAGCCTAAGCTAGTATGTGAGGTTGAGCGATACCAGCTAGATATAGTCGAGCACACCTCAACACTGGGCTCTGGAACCAGTCTCCTGTAGAGGGGCTGGACTCTATTGCAGTCTGGAGTTGCCCTTGGTGAAAGGTGGGGAGCAGGGTTGGATACTCTAGTATCCCCTCGGTTTTCTGCCTGTACAGAGGAGGGCCGGGGAACAGGTCCTGACTTCCTATTGGGCTTGGTTAGCCTGTGGGACTCCGGAGGCAGCTGACAAGTACCAGAAGGCCAAGCGGAATGCGGTTCGGGCCGTGGCCGTGGCCGAAGCAAAAACTCAGGCAGGAGAGGAGTTTGGTGAGGCCATGGAAAAAGACTTTTGGACGGTCTCAAAGCAATTTTGGCAAACCGTCAGGCAACTCAGGAGGGGAAAGCAGTGCTCAGGCTATAGTCAGGCAGCGGAAGGAATACTCCAAGGACCTCCTTAATCCCACTGACGCGCTTTCTGTAGTGGAAGCAGAGTTTTGGGATGAGGGGGATGACTCGCCCATCTCTGGGGGTGAGGTGGTTAAACAACTCCTTGGTGGCAGGGCCCATGGGGTGGGAAAGATTCACCCTGAGTTCCTGAAAGTTCTGGATGTTGTAGGGCTGTCTTGTTTGACACGCCTCTGCAACATTGACTGGGGTGGTGGTTCCCATCTTTAGGAAGGGAGACTGGAGGGTGTGCTCCAATTATTGGGGATCACACTCCTCAGCCTCCCCGGTAAGGTCTATGCCAGGGTGCTGGAAAGGAGGGTCCGGCCGTTAGTCGAACCCCAGATTCAAGAGGAACAATGTGGTTTTTGTCCTGATCACGGAAAGCTGAACCAGCTCTTCATCCTCTCGAGAAAATTCGAGTGTGCGTGGGAGTTTGCCCATCCAGCCTACATGTGTTTTGTAGAATTTGAGAAGGCATTCAGCTGCTCCTGTGGGAGCTGCCCAACAACTAAAGCTTATAATCACAGTGGCTACCTGTCTATCTTTTATATACACTCTATGGGGACCACGCAGTGACTGAATATGCAACCAACTCAAAAAAAAAATTGTTTTTAAATTATATATATAAGTTTACCCTCACAAACTTTACAATCATGTCATATTGATGCAGGTCAACAGAAAAGATGCAGGTCAATAGAAAAGAATGGGCCTAATAAAAGGA
The DNA here is from genome assembly GCA_015108635.1 of Andinoacara biseriatus. Lineage (NCBI taxonomy): Eukaryota > Metazoa > Chordata > Actinopteri > Cichliformes > Cichlidae > Andinoacara > Andinoacara biseriatus. The sequence continues at coordinate 7,868 of VUQJ01035937.1, forward strand.
ATATAGGCATATCAAAATTTTAGAGCCTTTATTGTAAAACTAGTATGTTTTGTTCTGTGAGCTAATGTAGGCATTACACATTCTGAAGTGACACTTGGTTGGAACAAGATCACAGAGCGCTGTCTCTCTTGCTCTACATATATATATATATATATATATTTATTTATTTATTTTTTAACTTTAACAGGTTGTATGACATCTCTGTGAAGTGCAAAGACACCGCCGCATCAGCATTTCCAGTGTCTCAGCTACCTACAATACTGTAAACAATCTACACTATAAGGCGCACAGTTGAAAAGTTGCCCAACAAAAGAGCCACATCAATTCATAAAGGGTCTGATGTGAAAATGCATCATCATCTTCATCATCAACACTCTGCAGATCTGGCATACCAACTGCCAATATACCAACTGCAGGCAGTAAAATGCTGTTTAAGTTTATTTTAATGGACGGACACCACACACACACGCACACACACGCACACGCACGCACGCGCGCGCGCGCACACACACACACACACACACACACACACATAAACAAAAACCAAAAACTACATCAAAAGACAAAAATATGAACCCATTTTCTTTCTTTTTCACATCGACCTTTTTCAAATTAGGCACACGGTACAGCACAGTAAACTTTTTTTTTCTTCAATACCTCTTTTGGTAGTTGACATCTAAAGACGTGGACACTGAAGGCCCCTCCATGGCTGAAAGGACAAATTGTTTTCTTTTTTTTGTATTTTTATCTATTCAAACCTAAACATTAAAGGGAGCCTTCCACTGCAGTTTCCTTCTTTGTGATTATTAAACCTGCTTTATGATCTCAATACCAGACTTTTTTATGGCCTTTCCTTTCTGTGGTGATGCTTGAGACCATCACAGGATATCTTATACAATATAAGGCATTAAATTCCTCTTCCTCGCCTCAGTCATACCACTCATAAATAGTCTTTTTTGACGTTTCATGTCTGTGCATAAATCAAGAAAAACATTAAAAAATGAAAGACCTAAAATAAACCTTATCTATTCAACCTGCAGATACTTTTACACTGTTTTAAACACTGATTGTCTACATTATCAATAAAAAAATCTAAGGACGTAAGTAAACATGATAGGATGTAAACACTGTTAGTATCCAACTGGCTTGGATCTCAGAAGATATTTGACCCTGTATGACACGAGGAAACAGTCCCACATATGAGATGGAGGAGGAGCGAGGTAGTCCACAAGACTTGATGGAAGGGAAAGGGAGCTATGGGTGAACCCTAACAGGCTCTGGTGCATCACTTGGTCTGTGGTTTGATTAATAATCTTCATAGGGTAGTTTGGGTTCTCTCGCTGTGGTTGAGAACTGTTTTGATTTGGCAGGGAGAAGCTGTTGAACTCATATCGACAACAATACCCTGTCAAAAAAAATTTCAGTCTTAAGTTTCAGAAGATTTTTTTTTTGAAAACTTTGATTTTTCTGGCAGTCTTTTGTTTGGACAAAGTGCTCTGTAAGCATCAAATTAGTCTATTCATGTGATTTTTTTTAATGTATATATATATAGATAGATAATTTTTGCACCCTTAGTTGTCCTCACACAATGCGGTAATCAAATGTGTCTTTTTCAGTATGGTCTGTCCAGTTGGATGAGGGCATACTGCGGTAGGGGTCTAGTAGGATGCGGAAACAGCGCACGATGAGCAGGGCCAGGAAGATGAAGAGCAGCAGCACGAAGACAAAGGCAGCTTTCTGCTCAAGCGTCAGGTAGGAAGGCACATGATGGCCACCACCCGACGAAGACAGCGTGCTGCTGAAGAGGCCCTCAGCCATCCTGGGCACATCCATGCTTGATCGTCTCGGCTCCAGCTCTTTGTCGGTTGCTTAAAGACTTTTGAGGGGAAGATGGAGTCAGTGGAAAAGACCTGTGAGAAAATCCAGATAGATGCATTACAGATCATGTCTTCTGTGATTTGGCAGAGATTTGAAAAGTAAACCAATAATATTCAAAACTCCTGAATTTGTACAGATGACAGAAAAAAAAACCCCAGTGGCTTCAAGATTAGTTTATTTTTGCAACTCCAGGCATAAAACCTGCTCTGTGTGTAAAGAAGGCCCAAAGGACTCATGTGGCAATGAAATTCATGAGGGAGTTTTAGTTATACAACATTTATTGGAAGCAATGCCGCTCTGAAGGTAGAAATGTCACAAGCGTCATTAAACCACAGCCTAATATTATTATGGAATTTTGTAACCTTGCCTCCCATGAATTGCATTCATATATAGCCAACCCGCATCAGCAAATTAAATTCTGTAGAAACGTTTATTTTAAATATTGTCATGCATGAGAAAAAATGAATTTCTCCTCAGACAAGGTTACATGAATGAAACATGAATTCAAATAGGTTTACAGCTGCCTGATGAAGGATGGATTACCAAACAGACAAAGTGGAGAGTTGCTACAGAACTGCAGATATTCTAGGTGGTTCTGATACAGGGCATATGTTGGAACACTTCATCACACACAGTAAGAACAGGGGTATGATGAATTTCTACAATTAAAAATTCTCTATATATCTTTTTACCTCAATTCTACAAAGCCGCCATCTAACCGATACAATTCTACCTCAGCTGAAAACAAATCCCCATCAGATGCACTCTCTCCTTGTTTCCTAAAAAAATGCTGAACTTTTGCTTTTTTCAAATTAAACTACATTCAGACTTTGTGGGCTGATTCTAAAGATTAGCATCTTCAGTAGGAACAACCATAAAAACTGAGAAACTGGCAACAAATTGCTGTTTTTTTTTTCCTTCTAGATTTGATGTCAATAAAAAGCACACTATAAAATCAGCCTTATCCTTTAATCCAGTTTCTACACTGCGAACCTGAGTCCGAACCTGAGATTTACAGCCAAAAGCCCCCAAAATAAAATAATTCTCCTTATACTCAAACAACCCAGGTTTAGTTCACATCCCATTCTATAGAGGTTTAGGATATTCCGGAGTTCATTTAAGGATCCTGTAAAATTGATATGTTTCCTGAGAGTTAAATCAGGCTGAATTGGGGAACTGTTTAATATGCGAATGCAGTATCTGAGTGGATATGCTATTTAAATGTCATTTATGAGCTTCGAACAAAAGACATTAGGAAACGACTTCATCGCCCTCCAATATAGGTCATGTTTTTCTCATCATGACCTTTACATCATTTTATATATACTGTATATATATCCCCAAAAAGGCTCACAGCTCTGTGGTTTGTCTGCTCTATAGAGAGAGCTGCAGGTAAATGAATCCATTCCTAAACAACCAGCAGGACTGTTCAGCGTTTGATGTTTTTGTCTCCTGCTGAGCAAAACCCTCGCTTTGAGTTATTATTCCAAACCAGTTTGAAAATTATTATTTTCTACACGCCACAGGAATGCTACGGAGAAAATATAATTATTTAAACCTTGAGATCACTGGGATATCTCAAGGTTATTTTTCTCGCACAACTGAAAACGATTTTTCAGTTTTTGTTTTTGCATATCATTTTCATAGCTCTGAAAATCATATTTATTCACTTAATTCCCACATTGTAAGGGCACAGTTGTGCCACTCCAACAAATATCATCTGGGACATGCATCATGAGCAGTCACACTCATGTTAACTTGTGAGGCCTTAAGATTAAGTAATGTCCACTTATAACCCCAAGCCACCTGTTGCATGCGTGTGGTTTTTCGAGTTCAGCTGCAGTGGCGTTGTTTTATTCAAAAAATTACTGAAAGGCCAAAGATTAGAGGCATATCTGAAAATGTTTTTCTGTTTGTTAATCCTCGCACACTAACAGATTACACAGCAAACCAAATTATTTGGAATTAAAGTGAGGGAAACGCCCTTTATAATTATCTATAGTCGAGGTTTTCAAACATTTTGTGTCCAAGTCACACCAAAGACAAGCCAAAATGTTGAGGCACGCCTGTATTCATATCTGTACGAAACAGAAGCGCTGACATCTGGCATGTCGTACGTTCATCTTTTGATTGTATTGTTGGATGATGGTGCTATTGATTATCTGGGACTGATTAATGCTGCTTTGCACTAAGCTCCACAGCCTTGAAACTTGCCTCAATCACCTCATCAGACACTTTCACACAACCTAACAAACGGTTTTGGTTCAGATCCAGGACTCTGCTGAAGAAGGCCAAATTTTCCTCTTCAGCTTGCTTGGCAACATCAACAGAATCCCTTCGAACAAATGACTTTGACATCCTCCTTCCAGCTGCAGCCACAACGCCGAAAGCAACGTGCGGTTGGCTCAAATGTGGCCCACGTATGCAGTTTTCTCAGGGCTACATTTGCTGCTACAGCATATGGGACAGATGTCAGGTGTGTTGTGACATTTGGGTCACATCTGGCACCCCCAGCACCTGCCATAACCCATGTCTAGCATGACTTATAACATTTGGGCCACAAAGCACACCTGGAATTTCCTCACTATATAGGAATCACTGGTCTATGGCATAAAAAAACTGCATTATTTTAGCTTTGTAAAAGTACAGTGTGATACCAGTGTGTCAGTTTATATACTGTATATCTTTTTATTTTTACTTCCAAATAAAAGGTGAAGAAGTCATATAGTCATACAACTGTGATTGGCTACACAACCTTTTTCTTCAGGTTGAGTAACGTGGACCCGGCATCACTTGTTTTCTGAAAAACTTTGCATCTTTGCCTCCTCCCAGTCATTTTCACATCTAGTGGATTTATTACCAGATTATCAATGTTCTTTCAGAAATGTTTGCATAACCCAAACTCCAATCTTTTTTGGTTGTGTCCTTCAGTTATGCTTCTGTAAGTGTGACAAGCCGTCACAGACACTGACAAACACTTGGGGAGGAGTGCTGAATGTGTTATGAGACAACTCAAAGTGACAGGACGGGCAGAAGAGCTGTCTCTTTCTGCCTAAAAGGAAAAAAAAAAAAAAAAATCTGTTAGCAACTCTCAGGAGAGACGCAGAGAGAGCGAAGGCTTCAGCCATGCCTCGCTGATCAGCAGCCTGTAATCCATCACACTTAAAACTCAAAAATGATATTTCACAGCAGTGATTCATTGCCCTCATGGTGAAAAATGATAAGGAACACAGCTGTTTTTCTTTGTCTCCTGGTTTACTGTCAAATCGCAATCTCACCGTATTGCCCTGCAATGACACAGTGAGGTTACAGGGTATTAGCACTTTGGGCTAGAAACCACTTTGCTATTTGTTACAAGGTTGTGTAATACACTTCAAAGACTCCAAACATTTACATCATCAGCAGCTCCATGACTAAGCGCTCAGTTTGGAGCTTTTCTTGACAGCATTTCACAGGGATACACTAAATATTTTAAGCTGCCAGTGACAAGTTTAGCAGGAGCTTTTCATTTTAAATGGAAATGTTAGGTCACATTATCCGTCTGTGCTTTGCTCAGCAGCAGCAGAATTTCAGAAAAACCAAATTGCTTCTGGAAGTCTGAAATAGCCTGTAGATGACAGAGATACAAATACACCATGTCCAATTTTAGAAGCCATGTAAGG
>VUQJ01035939.1:0-10322 GCA_015108635.1 Andinoacara biseriatus
TAATCTGTTTTAAACTGTATCTTTAAACACTAGCAGACCTTTGCAAAACACATAATTTGTTCCCATTTCTTCAGTTGAATCGACAGAATATGCCAAAGATAACACAGGTTGACAGACATAAAATAGTATTTTTGCACCAACAAGGTGTTTCCCAAAGACCTATTAGACAAAAACTTGGCATATCTCAGCATGGTGTGTAGTGTGTCCTTAAATATACTGCAAAGAAAATTAAAGGAACACTTTGAAAACACATCAGGTCTCAATGGGAAAAAAACATACTGGATATCTATACTAATATGGACTAGTGTTAAAAACTAAAGAATGTCACATCATTTGAAGGAAATTAAAATTATCAACCTACGGAGGACTGAATTCAAAAACACCACAAAAATCAAAGTGAGGGCTGGTGCATTTTGGCAAATTTTCATTGCAGTAACTCAAAATGGTAGTTTGAAAGGCCCCCGCATGCTCCTGAACAGTCTGTCCATCCAGTCTATGGATGGACAGAAAAATAATGCCCCAGAGGTGTTCTATTGGTGAGTATGGGGGCCAGTCAATTGTATCAATTCCTTCATCCTTCAGGAACTGCCTGGCAACTCTCGCCACATGAGGCTGGGCTTTGTTGTGCACCAGGAGGAATCCAGGACCCACTGCACCAGCGTAAGGTCTTACAATGGGTCCAAGGATTTCTTCCCGATACCTAATGGCAGGCAGGGTGCCGTCGCCTAACCTGTAGAGGTCTATGTGCTCGTCCGTGGATATGCCCCAGACCATCACTGACCCACCACCAAACTAGTCATGCTGATGTTACAGGCAGCATAACGTTCTCCATGGCCTCACCAGATCCTTTCACGTCTGTCACATGTGGTATGAGTGAACGTGATATCATCTGTGAAAAGCACAGGGCGCCAGTGGTGTACCTGCCAATTCTGGTTTTCTATGACAAATGTCACTCAGGCTCCACAGTGCCAGGCAGTGAGCACAGGTTGTTGGGTCAGACATTCACCCCAGTGGCCTGATGAAGGTCATTTTGTAGGGCTCTGGCAGTGCTCGTCCTGTTCCTCCTTGCACAAAGGAGCAGATACAAGTCCTGATGATGGGTTAAGAACTTTCTACAGTCCTGCCCAGGTCTCCTAGATTAACTGCCTGTCTCCTCTTGAGTCTGTGCTGGGACACACAGCAAACCTTTAGGCAATGGCACATATTGATTTGCTGTCCTGGAAAAGTTGGACTACTTGTACAACCTCTCTAGGGTGCAGGTATCGCCTCATGGCACCAGTACTGACATTGACCCTAGCCGAATGCAAAACTAGTGAAAAAACAGTCAGAAAAGAAGAGGAGGAAAATAATTTCAGTGACCTCCACCTGCAAAACCATTCCTGTCTATGTATTTATGATTACACATTTCTATAAATTCCTGCACCTATTTCCCATTTTCCTAAAAAAATAGAAAGAAAGCACACACACACACACACACACACACACACACATATATATATATATATATATATATAAAACAAAGTATACACATGCAAGATCCTTCATTGTGTCATGCACAATATTCAATCTATTTAATCTATTAAGCAGATGCAGTACAACTTATTTTGCAGACACACAGAATGAAAGACATCCCTAAATATATTGCGTAAACTGTTTGTATATTAAAGCATCTGTGAAAAGTACACAGTCTTTACACATTTCTTCAGACCTGACTCTGTTAGCGAAAGCCAAGCATTGGCCTAGTAAAACCTTGGCATTGTGACAAGCCGTACAGTTTATTTGCTGCAGTACTGGAAAAGCAACTGAGACTCTGCAAAACACATCTAACACTTCCTGTGCAGAAGCAGAACTCTTCACACCAAGCAAAACTAATCAAATTATTTGTGCATGTAAAGCAATCAAATACTGATGGTCCCACTTATGACATCATATTATTAGGAATACAATGAATACAGCATTTTGCAATGACCATATCTTATATATTTATATAAACTGATAGAAATGATAGTTTTAGTTTTCCTTCTATTTTTATTTCTTTTACTTACAAACTGTGTTTTGTTGGCTGGTGGAGCTTCAGTAATAGACTTGAGGTCTTCCACTGTGACTCTTTCCATGTTCTCTAATGTTGATCCAGAGTAGAGAACAACATCTTTCACAAAAATGCTTATAGCTCGTAGCATGTAGGACACAAATAGGTGCATATGGATGTAGTTCCTGGTACAGTGTAGCCGTCTAAAAAAATACAGACAATAAAAAACGGTAAAGTCAAATGACAGATATATTAGAAATTGCTCTTTTAAAAAAAAAAAACTTTTCAGAAAGTTGTTACACCTTGATGTTTGTGCTTAACTTTTCACACACACACCCACACAATCCTATGAATCCTAATTAGAGCCAGCTGAATTCCACGCTGACTATAACACATTCTTGAGAATTAGGATCTTAAAACACACAAATATTGAATCGTTGCACTCAAAGTGAGCAGTAAAAACAAAATTGCAAGCACGTGTTGAAAAGGATGCAAATTTGCTACCATGAAAGTTTACCCGTCAAAAATTCTTCATTCTTAACATTTGGGGAAACGTTAACATTTGCAACTGTGGGGTGCTTCTGGCACCGTGCTCCAGTGGAATCGACTGGATCAATAGCCATAAAGGTTAAATTATTACTGTCAAGACATGAATATGAGTGCAAATAAAATTCTACAAGGCATGGCAGTTTAAAGTCTAAATTCCTCATCATTTAGTGGACACTGAAGTTAGACCAGTGTAGTTTCTACCCACTGTTTCCTTCTCTAAAGACTCATTAATGAGCTGAGTTCTTTGACAAGCAACCCTCAGAGAGCTATTGATTGAGAAAAACTAATCTAGCACACATTTCCCTGGTGAAAAATCCAGAACACAAGTGCTAATGTAAAATATCCCCTCGTCTCCCCCTGGAAAACATTTATGAGCTCTCCTGTCTAAAAGCTGATGTGTTAAAGAGGAGACATGGCTGGAGCACTCTGAGCACAGAGCCAGAATGTCAGATGGGCCCCTGGGATAACTTATTAAACTCATTTTGCCCGTAGATTTCCTGGTGCCAGTTGGGAGCATTCCTAAAACCTTCTGACTGCCTGTCTGTACAGTAAGTCACGCTGGTGGGAGCATTGGTAAACAGCTCCTTCCCATTGATTACTGATAGTCTTACAAAAAGAGACAGTTTCCTGACACGAAAACGGAATTCAACCTTGTTTCAGGGGCTTTTTAAAAATGTTTTATTTAAGAACATACCCCTAAGGTTAGACTGATACCTCTTATGTTTGTGCAGTAGGAGCGAAGCTTTTCAAATACAGCTTTTTACACTAAATTCAAAAGTTGTTTTTTATTTTACTTTAAATGTTTAAATGTGGAAATATAAGCTTGGAGAAATTTTAAAAATCAGAGGACACACTTTGGTTGTGTGTCAGTAAAATTTAAAATCAGCATGAAAATAACAAAGGACCTAAATGTCAGGCAATGAGGCATGCTTTACAGCACGCCTGAAGGCAGGCTCCTCCTCAAAGGTACTCATATCATAGTCTGTTAAAAGTCAAAGTAAAAGTCAAAGATAATGTTTGATACAGATTGTGTGCTTCATGCCGTTGCTGTGACACAATACATATATTGCAATGCATGATTATCTGGTGGACGGGCGGGGGGGTAAATACACTCTCAGTTTCACTGCTTGTTTGCAGCTCGTGAAATGGCACGGATTTAATTAATTTTCATCATGCCATCATGCTGGGAATCATTTAGACTCCCTGTTATGATCCCTTCTGCAATTGCTCTAACCTTAATTTCTGACCCTGTTTCAAACGCCCTCTCTTATGGGAATATTTGTGGTTCAAAGTAGTGATTGAAGAAAAATCCAGCAGCAGCATCGACTCACCGAAAATATCCCAAAATGACGACAGCCACCATGAGTGATCCCAAAGAGATTGAGTACCCAACCGTGTAAATGAGATACAGACGGTGAAAGACCTCCTGTTGGAAAAGGATAATTTGTTAGAATATCAACAGGGCACCAACACACCAGACACATTATCCCTCACTAATTGCATCATTTGATGCACTGTACATTTTAGTCAAAATATTAATTCTGTCTGTCGAAAAAATTAGTTTAAGGATGTTCCAAAATAACCTGGCCTGTCACTGGAAAGCATTAATACACCGGACAGCAGTTTGATCCTCCAGCAGCAGGCTGGCTGCAAGATAACCAAACCCTCTGCACGTCAACACATTAAAAGTGCCATTAGCCCCTTGTGATGTAAGCTGATACTACACTGCTGTTATCATTTAGCATCAGGATCTTTTGCCAGAAAAACATGCGTCTGCAGTATGGCTGTGTCTGCTTTAAGTCATGCACATATATTTATCATTAAAGACTGCAACTGCTCCTCTGGAGGAGCATCGACATGAACATCAGAAGTCATAAAGATGACAGCTGCATTGTATCACGTCAGGCCAAAAAAGGGTAACGATCAAAGTATGACAGCTTTCTGACAGCCTTTGGATGTTTATATTTATCAATATTTTAACAAGTTTTTCACCCTCCTTACGAGAGCTGTTTACTGCCAATGCTGACATCTAACACTACGAGCGATAGTAGGGAAACACTACAGAAGCACTTCCACTCAAGGTCACGTCTACACACTCATACTGGGTTGTAATACAAAGGCTGCTGTTTTTCTGTCTTTTGACTGTTTCCTCACAATGCTCTGTGGTCTAATAGTGATGTCAATGTGTATTTTATTATAGATTATGCAACACATAATCTTTATTAGCATTAAAAATGTTAATTTTGTAAGATGTGTTCGTTTGCTGGAAATGCTCAGCTGTCTTTGACATGGTGTCAGGATACACAGCTAATAAGCAGCGTCAACTGACAGGACAGCTATAAAACAATAAAACAAATGAAAAACTATAAAGACTATTTTTCAACTATAGCATCAGATAAATGACAACAAAGATTTAAAATTAGAAACACAATCGGCCTCAGCTGTTAATGAATGTAGAGCTAAATATGCAACACACCCAAGTCTGGGCCGAAGTATGTCAATAAACTTATTCTGCTACTACTTTTTATGGTTTGGCTTCAGAGAATCATAATTCTACAACATACAATAATTTCACAGTAACAACAGCAATTACCTTTCTCTGTAACAGCTTCAAATCAATGGAATAGATTGCACTACAGTATGAGGTGCTGCGGCTCTATTAACCCTTCCCAAACCATCTTTAAAAGGCTGTGAAAACCTTTTCACTGACTTTCATTTTAGATTATAGATTTCATGCATATATTTGTAAATCACTAATTGCATATGTGTGTGTCGCCTGTCTCGTGTGACTTATAATTTTCTGTACTCGCTGTATTATTTTTGTTTTCAAATGTTCTAACCTTTTAAGGGGACAACAGATGCAAAATAGCTTTGGTACACCACGGTGACATCGATCTTTGAGCTGTCATCTGTCTGTTTAAATATTTAAAAATACCGCAATTCTAACTTTTTGGGCCTCAAGTTCTGGAAAACAATCCCTTCTTCCTTGTATCTCTCCCTCATGATCTAGGTGGGGTTTGATATAGCTTTCAGACTCACACAGGTCTGGCCTGCTCTGACTGCGATCCCATCAAACACCTTGAAGACACCTGTGATGAGCTGGAAAGCTGACTAGGATCCAGGTCTTGTCACCTATCATCAGCGTCACTGAGATCATCTGCGCCTGACCTCAGAGATGCTGTTGTGTTTGTAGCAAAGCAAAATTGCATTGCCAGTGTTCAAGATTTGCAGAGATTCTTCCCATATAATTGTACAATAATGGTGGGTCATGTTCCTCACTAATGGTTTTCAAAGGAAATGAAAATCTAGTCAGTTCTTTGCTAAGATTTGAAGAAATTCCTAAGATACAGTGTTCATAAGAATGTCACTGATAAGGATGCATAACAAAATGTTAAAAACATTTATAATGAAATAAGCTGTGACTCCATGAGTCTAAACTATAACTGAGCTATGTATGGTGAGTTCTTAGTTTTTTGTTTTCAAAGGATGGACTCAGTTCAATCTGGCATTGTTTTCCATTTGAATCACTGAATTCAGGAGTTCCAATCATTTCCACACATGTATCAAACCAAGCACCAAGGCATACAGACCAACATTTGTGAAAGAATGGATCGCTCTCAGGAGCTCAGTGAATTCCAGTGTGGCACCGTGATAGGATGCCACCTGTGCAACAAGTCCAGTTGTGTAAATTCCTCACAGTCAGTTGTTAGTAGTATTATAACAAAGCAGATGTGATTGGGAACGGCAGTATCTCAGACACAAAGCGGTGACCTTCAGATTAGCTCAAGAAAGGCGTGTAGAGAGCTTCATGGGATGGGTTTCCATGACCGAGCAGCTGCATCCAAGCCTTACAGCACCAAGCACAATACAAAGTGTCAGATGCAGTGGTGTAAAGCTCTAGAGCAGTGGAGACATGTTCTCTGGAGTGACGAATCATGCTTCTCCGTCTGGCAATCCGATGGACAAGTGTGGGTGTGGCAGTTCCCAGGAGAACAGTACTAACAGACTGCATTGTGCCAACTTTAAAGTTTGGTGGAGCGGGGATTATGGTGTGGGTTGTTTTTCAGGAGTTGAGAACAGCCCCTTAGTTCCAGTCAAAGGAACTCTTAATGCTTCAGCATAACAAGACATTTTGGACAATTTCATGCTCCCAACTTTGTGGGAACAGTTTGAGGATGGCCCCTTCCTATTTCAATATGACTGCACACCAGTGCACAAAGCAGGTCCATAAAGACATGGAAGAGAGAGTTTGGTGTGGAAGAACTTGACAGGCCTGCACAAAGTCCTGACCTCAACCTGAGAGAACACCTTTGGGATGAATTAGAGTGGAGACTGTGAGCCAGACCTTTTCATCCAACATCAGTGTCTGACTTCACAAATGAGCTTTTGGAAGAATGATGAAAATACCCATAAACACTCCTAAACCTTGAGGAACGCATTCCCTGAGGAGTTGAAGCTGTTGTATTAAATCCTATGGATTAAGAATGGGATGTCACCTAAGCTCAAATGTGTGTGAAGGCAGATGAGCGAATTCTTTTGGCAATATAGTGTATATTATCAAAAAGTATGCACATTGCTCTCCATCTCATCATTTCAATAATTATGATTAGACTTTATTTGCATTGCACATTAGTAAGAAACTAATTGCAAGGTCAAATTTTTCTTAAATGGCTTAAAGTGTGACAATTTGCTCTGGTGACGCATTCACTCCGGGTACTGCTCTTAATTATTTTGGTAGGAGACAGTGTCAACGAGCATGTAAATGAGATGGATCTTACCTTTTCATAGCTTTGGTTGTAATGGGAGAGGAATTTTGCACATTCACTATAATTGGCCCATGTTTTGTTGGCTGCTGCCAGCTCCCACGTTCCATTGTTGTCACACCGACGGTATGCTAGTCCTAGACATCAACAAAAGAACTCTATTTTTAATTACAGATTTAAAGCTGCATAATTAAATAAATTGCAAAAGAGGTTTCAGAGGGAGCTCTGGCTATAACTGTACTTTACAGTTTGCAGTTGCGACAGAGTCCCGTAACTCACTCAAGATTCAGGGATTTAACTGCCTGCTGTGTCCAGGGCCAAGCTTACCTTTATGGTTGAAGTCATAGATATACACTGGACAGGCGGTGAATACAAGTTTTCCAGGGGGCCCTTCAGGCCAACAAACAATGCCATCCCATTCTGGTGAGCAGAAACTGTCTGCAGAGAAAAGAAAAGTGGTGACTTAAAACTAAATCCAAAGTGTACTGTTCTCTCATGACTATAGTAATTCAATAAACGTCAGTAGGCATTTTCAAAATTTGCATGGTTTGGGGGGATTTTGTTGTATTTTACAAAGTAGTTACATGATACATAAACAGCACTAGAACGGCACTGCAGAAGCAGTCTTGTAATTTCATGTGTGGCAAAACCGCCCCCTTTTTTTCTAAATAATTTTTATTCTGCTTGTGGGAAACATGGGTCACCAAAAGAAACACATGCCTGTCCATTTCCCATCGATTGTAACATAATTAAGATTTGCAACCATGGAATTTCCCGCATGCTGACAACAAGTTGTCCATTGACTCTGGTGTGTTCATTAAGGCTTGTTTTTTGGCTGCTGAATATTTCCATAACTGCTCCATTGTTGAAAACATGACAACTGTTATAATGTTGTATGGAATTGGTTTTAGCATGGACCTCATTTAAAGATTTCCTTTAACACTAGTTGCACTGTAGTACTCTAAGTACCTAATTATGGATTAATAAAAGTGCTGTATTATATAGTTCACAATCTGTATCATATTTTTTGAGCTTTTTTTATATGAACCTAATCCAATTTAACTAAGAATAAAAAGATGTTAGAATAAAATACTAAATACTCATCGTCATATTACATTTGATTAAAAAAAGGAGAAAATGTACAGGTTTTCACATTTGAGACAAAGAAAAGGGTTAATTGTTGCAGTTACAGTGCTTAACAAATTTCTTAGACCACCACCACTGAATTGCATGAATTAACAACATTGGTAATTACATGTAATTACATGTAATTATGTTTCCAGCATGCACATGTAATTTAATCAAAATTATGTTTTTAATGTTAAAATATAATTATTGATGTTATTCATGTTTTAAATTTAGTATTTTAAGTTTTAAGTTTCAAAAACCCAGAAAAAATAGTAAAGTAAATTATTATTTTTTATTACTATGCCAAATTATAGCATTTTACTTGGATTTGTTAAACAAGCTTTTGAATAATAATAATAATATTTCCCATATTTGCCTTTTTGAACATCACATAAAAAAAACAACACCTATTGCATATTCTTCTTTGAACTGCACAACTGGCTGATGAAATAAATCTTGAATGTTTCTGTTTAGCTTCAGACTTTTTTATGAGGATTGTTACGAGTGCAAAAAGTTGTCCAGGAATCCCTATAACAAACATTCTTAGTATTTTCCTCGCTTTCCCCAGATGTTTACAAGATTGCTGGCTCTATGGTGACCCTGCTGATCACAAAAAAAACATCTTTCAAGTATTTTCAGTGAAGATTGTGCCACATAAAACTTTGCAACAATGCATCTATGCTTAGTTCAGGCAAAGAACTTCAGGTTCAAAGGGGAAAAAAATCCTGTGAGTGCGCACAGCCTCCTTATGCTCAGCTAAACCATGGAACTGAGCCCACTGATAGTGTGAGCGGAGTCCCTTTCCCCACAGATTCTTGGCTAAACCTCCCTCATGGCTTGGCATTTATGTTGCATTATTGAAAACATCTGCCCCACTTTGACCACTAATAAGTAGCTAAGGATAGAACTAAAACTCTCCTCTCTTTGCAGTAGATCCATTATTTTCTCATTCCTGTAATCAAACTTACAAAGAAACATCTGAAGAAATGACGACTTGCTTTTTAACTGCTTGTCACTGGGAGCACAAAATTAAAGAGCAGACTGAGTGGAGCTGACTGATTCCTGCAGATGTATGGTGGGAGAAAAACAGCGTTTAGTTTTGAAAATCACACTGACCACACATCCTGGGAGTAAAAGTAGAATTGCTGCTTGCTTTTGCCATAGGTTTTACTACCATAGGACCACCTACTAACAGGCTTAAATTAAACACCAAAACACACAGACACAGACACACACACACACATGTATATACAATTTCCCGTAAATTTCTTGACCACAATTTAAATATAAACGTGCCTACAGGGGGACTTTGGTATTTGTGATGTCACTGGGGTTTGAAGAAAATTTTTTTCTCCCCCGACTCATTTGATTCTGACCTGCAGATGTCAAAACACATGCTGCAGTTTCTCCTGATACATGCAGCCTTTTATAATGATTCCTGATGTTATTCTACACCCAGACCACAAGCTTGAAGGTTGAGCTATTTTCACACTGCAAGGTCTGGGGATTTGAACCCACATCCCTCCACTGTCCTCTCCAGGCAAACCTCACTGCATCCCTCAAAGAAAACCTTGTCTCAGTCATCAAATGGTGAATTTTGTATATTTAAAGCACAAACAAAAGACAACAGCTATTCCCTTCAAATGGCACTCAAAGCTTTCTTAATTAAGACATACTTCTGCAATTAATTCACTACTTTCTACAAATCCTGTGTTTCACCATGCTGGTGTTTGAAGTAGTTATCATTCCTCATCTCCTATAATAGTTCAAAAAGCCACATGATTACACTTACAGTGCCAGAAAAAAAAAAGTTGTGGGAGGGATAGGCAAGACAAACAGAGATATAAATCTAA
>VUQJ01035939.1:14633-25953 GCA_015108635.1 Andinoacara biseriatus
GGTTAATGAAAGGATATGTAAGTATAAATAGCAATGCTGTGCAAAATGAATGCTATCAAACAAGATTTCCAACTCAGCAACACGGCAGTTAAATCACCAACGAACAACACAAAAGTGTAAATGTTTCGCTGCAGATGTGTGATCTCCCCTGGATCTGAAAATAAACATCAAAATCAGGACAGATTCGGATCAAGGCATTAATTTCGCTTCACAGCTACTTCAAAACTGTCAAACTGCTGCCTGCAACTCTGCTCACAGTGCCGTGGACAAAACAATCAACCCAGTTTCCTTCCCTGAAAATGTGCACCACCAACATTTTCTCAGAGAGGATATGAGTGACAGTAATATAGTAGATAAATATTAGAAAACACTGTACTGTGAGAGCACCAGTGGACTCATCAAAGAGCTCTTTCTGTCTTACTGTGATAAAGTAAAAACTAAACTTCCCTGACTAAACAGGATCAGTTTCACTTGCTGCTTACAGGCTCATTCAGCGGTAAACTGATCGACATGCGGAAAGTTTTAACACCGACAAAAATGACATTTTATTCCCAACATTTTTTTTTTTGCCCCTTATATATTTTCAGCTTCTGAACATTTTATGTGAGGGTGATGTGGTAACTCAGGTGTGGTTTTCCAGTCAAGAAAACTTTTTCCATTCTAATAGGTCACACTGACTGACTTGCTGTTTGCCTGTGGATCACTTTTGGGCAATGACAAATGTGACTGTATTGAAAATGACAACATTCATTTTTAACAGAGCACGACAAGAAGAGTGGAAATGAAAACACAGGCCACGAAACCAAAGGCTCGATCTGCGCGCAATTCACCAGAATCTTTAATGCAGTCGTGTAGGCGCTGTCATTGTTCTCTGAGCTGCACTGCAGCAACACTATAATATGTACATGTATACACACCACAAGACATAAACTAACACGTATGCCATACAGTGTGCCTGGAGGTGCGGCTAAAAAAAACACACACACACACAGTCTTGTTTTTTTGGTCCAGTGATCCAGAGCAAATAGTGCAAATTAAAGACAGACGTTTACTCAGAGCAGCTGACTCCCTGGCTGCAGTTGCATCTGTCGGTTTCAGACCTAAATTACATGTCTGGATGTGAAGAAATCAAATTTTGCTCTCACTTCTATGAAAGTAAGAAGCAGACGAGTTCAAATACTAATGAGCAATTCTTTTACCAAGAAGCAAGATGCTACAGAAAGAACACATTAAATCTATAAAGCAATAATTCACCTTCTACACATTTATTACAGTCATTTTTTTGAGTGGAGGTTATGTATTTTTTCAGTTTAGCAAAATGAAATATTCTCCAGCAGATAAAAAGTAAAGGCAGTGGGGAGATTTGCTTGTCAGTTCTTTTTGTGATCTACTGATTATGACCGATTTCATCTCCAAAAACAAATAATACCATTGATTTTCCATTGTTCCCTTGAAAAAAAAACAACCTTTTAATCAAACAAAAAAGCTTTTAATTAAACAAGGTTCATGTTTTAGACCTATATTTAAAAAAGCTCATTGGCCATTTTGTTAGGAACACCTGTTATACTACTCATTGAGACAAATACCTAATCACTCAATCACACGGCACCGACTTGTTGAGTTTAGGGATGTAGTCAGAATGGAGAAGAAAGGTGACTGAAGTGACTCTGAATGCTGCATGTTATTAGTTTCAGATGGGCTGGTCTGATTATTTCAGAACCTGCTGTTTGCTCAGGTTTACAGAGAATGGTCTGGAAAAAAAAGCAAAAATATCCAGTGTGTGTCAGTTCTTTGAGTGAAAATTCCTTGTTGATGTCAGAAGTCAGAGGAGAATGGTCAGCCTGCTTCAAACTGATAGGAAGGCAACAGTAACTCAAATAATCCCTTCATTACAGCCGAGGTATGAAGAAGAGCATCTCTGGATGTACAACACATCAGATATTGAAGTAGATGTGCTACAGCTGCAGAAGACCACACCAGCTGTCTGATAAGAACAGGATCACCAAAAATGGATATTGGAAGATTGGAAAAAAATGTTTCCTGGTCTGATGAGTCTCAATTTCAGCTTTTGCTGACCATTTCCACCCCTGTATGACCACAGTGTACCAATGTGCTGATGGCTGCTTCCGGCAGGATAATGTGCCACTTCACAAAGAGTAAGTCAACTTCAAATGGTTTTCTTGAGCATTACAATCACCCGATCTCAATCCAAAAGCACAGCTTTGGGATGTGGTGGACCAGGATCATTAACTGCATTAACTGTGAAATGCTAGTGTGTCAGTATGGGCTAAAATCTCTAAGGAATGTTTCCAGCACTTCGCTGATGCTTTATTGCCCTTAAGGCAAAACAGGGTCCAACCCAATATCTAATAAAGTGGCCAATAGGTGTAGAAAGCTGACAACTGCATGCTAATAGGCTTCTAGCAACATATAAAGATATTATATGGAAAATAATTTTAAGCAATACCGATTTTAAGACTATAAAAATCGGAAGTCAGATTTCTCATTTTGCAACAATATTATTCCAATATGATTTCATATTGTACTGTTCTTATTACTGTGTATTTTGGTATAAGTGATTGAGTTGATGCTCATTTAAACTTAATCAGACGCTGAAGATTTACTCAACAACTGAACAACAATTGAATTTTAAACTAATCAGACATTTAAAGACCAAACAGATTCTCCAATACATTACAAGAATTTTTATATTGGTTCTTGAGTACAGCATTTTAAAAAATGTCCTTACCTATGACTGCAGTACTGCAGTAGCTGTACAGCCCACTAAGAAGTACCTATATTTTCAAGAAGCAAAAAGAAGTCCAGTTGCCTTTTTTCAAGCTCCAGAGACTACGATGACCTGGATGACTGAGAATCTACACAAGAAGTACCTATAGTTTTGCAGTTGCCTGCTACAAATACAGGAACTAACTCTTGAAGCAAAGTACAACTTTGGTATTTTTACCAGACTTTTTCAGCCCTCTCTGGTGCCTGTTCATAATGAGAAATAAACAACTAAGTATAGATGGGAACAAAGGCATGCATACTTTGTCTGTAATGGAAGTACGCAACTTTGTGAGGTTTAAATTTAACTGTAAATACTAAGCCGTTGTGGGTTTGCTCCATACAAACCCACAATACCTCAATCCATCAATATTTTCACTACTTTCAGCCCTGAAATAAGGATGTCCAGTCTGAGAGATGAATAAGGTTACAGAATGAAGACGTTTATGGCTTTGCACAGTAAACAACCACAGATGGAATAACATTTTACCGCAGGCGAACAAGGATAGATACTACCTGTTTACTGTACTAACTAAGCCAATATAGAATATTCCACTGACAGCTTCTGAGACGTTGACACTATTTTCATCTAAAAAGCTGCCTGGTGTTACTTTAGGTGAAAGCTCAACCAAAAGGAAACCAAAAACAGTGAATCTGATAGGCAGGCACCACTATCATTACTCTCTCTATTTGCAGACAGGTGACAAATGAAAGGAAAAACACTGAATGCCTGACCCATTCATTAAGGAGATCCAGGGACTGTGTTATGCAGCAGAAGGCAGTATCATGATCAACTGTATGTTATGATATTACATTTCTACCCTGATGGGAGTGATCTCTTCATTATTTAAGTATTTAAGTGTTGTGAATTACATCCAGTGGTCTCTCTGGTCACAAGATATTAAGCTAGTTATAGACTTATGAGAGAATTTTAAATGATTGCATGCATCTTGCATGCAATCTTGCATGCATATGTGTTTAATTTTTACTGACGTCCACACACTTTAAAAAGGGCGAGAAATGCCCGCTAGTTTATTTCACTTTGAAATCGTAGGGTGCACGTCGGTAACAGTCGCTCTTGGTTGTTTCTGCTATCTGAGTGAAACTGCTGTTCCAGCACATTAAGAACAAACATCCTAGCCTTCACAGCAGTGTTTAAGCCCTCATGAAACAGTAAACCAAAATGAGGCATGGAGTTTCAGCTTTCTTTCTCAAAAACCAGACTCCTGCATCCAGGGATATAGAAGAGTATCATTTACCATTTCAAGAGGAGAATCTTGGGTAATATGTATGCCCCATGATTATTTCTGAAAACTATTCCTCCTCCACTGGCCAGAGTCCAAACCTCTAAAGTAAACACACCTCTCACAGGGAGAAACATGGACATTCTTATTTACTGCATTTTCGTTCAAAACACAGTATTCTTTTTGTGAAATGCTTTTGAGTTTGTGCCAAAATGAGAATTAGAAAAATACACAGTATATAAATATGTGTGTTTTCATCACCGGTCGCTAGAATACAAACTCCACTTGGATAAACCACAAGTTTCTATTTGTCTTTGCAAACTGCAGCTTGATGACTTAAACTGCAGCCCTCTGCAAGAATATAAGACCAATATTGAGAGAACTGTATTTAGGTTGCTCTGTTTAACCACCAGGATGAATTGCTAACAGTATACAGTGTGGGAGCGAAGGTACATTTACAGTTTAGCTTTAGTTTTCTATATTCAGCATTTGGTCATTATGCAAGTTGTATTTATCTGTCAAAGTTTGACTTGTCTGGTATAAGAGATGAAAAATTTCAGTGTTCATTTTCAAATATTTTGCAGCAAAGGTTAAAAAAAGATTCTAATATACTGTCCATCGGAAATGTGTAATGTGGCTAGACGCAATGCATACATTGAGTGGAGACACTGGGTTTCTAGTACATTACCAACAGCCTTCATTGTGGACTGCCTTGCGCTTTTTATTTCTTCTTTCTTTTTTCAAGAAAGTTGTGGCTAACCAAAGTCATTTCCTGTAATGTCCTACACTGTATCACAGAGCCAAATGCTGGAGCTTGTGAGGTAGACTTTCATTAGAAAAAAAACAAAACAAAAACTCAAGGATCCAAAAAGTTTAAATGAACCACAAAAACCACTGGATTCAATGGAGTATAATTATCTGCAATGAGTCAACAGTGTATTTGGATTCAAAATAAAGCTCAGTGATCTCATTAGTACTATCTCAGACCATAAAAAAGTTATATCAAAAACATAACATAAAACTAGCTCCAAGAATCATGACAGTGAAGATGCAAGCATTTTTGAGTGAAACACTACAACTCCAAAGTGGCTTGAACTTTGTACTGATCTTTCAGAAAGTTGAATAAAAGGGCAAATCCTCTGCCAAAATGAATATACTTTACCCTCAAGCTAGGTTCAATGGGCAATTAAAAGAAAATGCATCCCAGTAGCTTTGATTATTGTGAAGTTCATAAAAACTTAATACTTGAAATCAATTCAATTCAATTTTATTTATATAGCGCCAATTTACAACAAACAGTTGCCCCAAGGCGCTTTGTATTGTAAGGTAAAGACGCTACAATACTGCAGAGAAAACCCAACCGTCAAAACGACCCCCTATGAGCAAGCACTTGGCGACGGTGGGAAGGAAAAATTCCCTTTTAACAGGAAGAAACCTCCAGCAGAACCAGGCTCAGGGAGGGGCAGTCATCTGCTGCGACCGGTTGGGGCAGAGGGGAGAGGGCTGTTTCAGGATGGTTCAGGGTCACCTGATCCAGCCCTAACATAAGCTTTATCAAAAAGGAAAGTTTTAAGGCTAATCTTGAAAATAGAGGGTATGTGTAAATCAAACAAGTTTATCTCGCCTATAGGCCTATGTCTTCCCCAACTGTACTTCTTCTGTACCATTAAATTGTAAATGGCCTGGTTCTTATATAGTGCTTTTCTACTCTGCTTGAACACTCAAAGCACTTTATACAACATGCCTCATTCACCCATTCATACAAGAACTTTTTTCTACGCCCAAGTGCTTTCAATCTAGCATTCACATACATTCACACACACACACATTGCAGCGCAATTTAGGATTCAGTATCTTTGACATGCAGACTGCAGCAGCCAAACCAGTCCCATTGGGTTGTATCACCAGCTGTTGCTTTGGTATGCTCTTGACAGTTTTGTGTTGTTTTTTGTTTTGTTTTGTTTTTTTGCAAGGGGGGGGGGGGTCATTGGGACAGATATTTTTCAAAACGAAAGTGGAAAATCTCCTTAAGAAAAAAGAAAAAGAAAAAAAATGTCTATGTGTGAACATAACATTAGTTTGGTTCTTGTTACTACCAACAAAATTACAGTTTCCACTAATAAAACAACATTCTGAAAAAATGGGTTAATGACAGTCTGCAGGGATAATTATTGTCTGGAAAAATTGAACTTTTCTGGCGGTTTAGCGAAGACTGACTCGATGATAACAAAAGATCACAATCACATCATGGCAGGAGATACAGTACTGTAAAAGCAACAGCGACAGTGCATGAATGCAAACACAGACTAACTAAGCTAGCTGCAAGCAATTATTTGCTTGTTTTTTCAAGTCAAGAACAGCTTTTGCATTTTTGTAAAACAACATGTGTGAATATAGGTTAAGAAATAAAAGTTAAGAATTAGCTTTCTTAAAGGGAGCGTGTAATCATACGCTAATTAGCCAATAATGGTAGTGCTGAAGCTATTCATTGCCCAAAAATCCATTTGGAGAATTGTTAAACCTAGTTTATGAGTAATGTATTTGGTGAAGTCACAGGTTGAGACCCAGTTGGGGCTTTAAAATACTTTCTTCCAGTCCTGTTGGCTAAAACTATGCTGTTCCCAATCAGCTAAACTGCATTCTCAAGAACATTTCCAGGCAGAGACACATTTTCTCCTGAATTAAGTTGTTTTTGGGGCACACCACAAATACATTTCAAAAGGATATATTGCTGCCATTTATTTTCTTGCTTTCTTACTGTCACTGAATGGAGACAGACTTGTCATCTCAATAGCCAAGACAATTGGAAACCATTTTTTATTTAACCAAAAACCATGGCATTTTCCTAAATCTAGCCAGGTTTTGGTGTCTAAACCTAAATGGGGTGAGTAAGGCACTAAAAATGAAAAATCTACAACAAAAGTAAATTCAAACTGTCAAACTAATGACCCCCGCATGGAATTCAGAATCCCACAAAAGACTCCTGATACCACAACACGCCAGACCTGCTGACACTATCTTTCCATAAAAAAAATAAATAAATAAAAGTTTCCCTTGAAGCATTATTAAGAAAACAGGTTGGTTGTATGGGGACTTTTTACAAGACTTTAACAACACTGTGTTGTATGTTCTTCTCCAACATAAGCAAAATAAATACAGACAGCAGCAAAAAGCATCAATTTCAAGATTTAAAAAAATGTCAGTACACAGAGAATTACATACAATTACATACTTTTTAAGGAATTTTTAATGTAAATTCAGTTTTTATGTACCATTACCAAATGTAATACATAGAATCATGTAGAGCATCTGTCTTGTAAATTAATTGAATAAATCAACAAAATGTGACAAATTTTGATGTGGAATCTTATATATATATATATACACACACACACGCATATATTAAAAAGTATATTCCACTTCCTAAAGTACTCTTCTGGACAGAGACCTGAAATGCCTGAAATCTGCTGGAGCCACTCCTCCACTCTTGGGGGTTATAGTTCTTAATGTTCCTATTACTGTGAGGACCACTTTGGATTTGAGCCTTCACATCTGCTCCAGTTGTTCTTTCACATCTGCAGCCCTTTTCTAGCCATTGGTAAGATTTCTTGATGTTGGCCACTTCCTCTATCATCCTCTATCCTATGCAGGGCTTGGTCTTCCAAAACAGTTCCTACTCCTGCTCCTTATCACTGTCTGTCTTCAGCTGCCATGCCATGGAGCAGCTCATCTCTGCTGGCCTTCTTCTTGATGTATTCATGGATGCTCCATGGATGTTTCCCCCTGGATTATGGCTCTGACACACACTAATCCTTGTCCTCCCTCTTTCCATTGGTCGTAGATCCTCAGGTGCTGAACTTTGGGTAGAGACCTCCGTGCACTGTGGGGAGGTTTTATGTCTTGGCATTAGTGGCATCTATGTCCTTCTGTGGCCAATTTATTATTTAAGTTGGGTATCCAATGACCGGTAGGGTGTATGTATTGATAGCTCGGCTCTTATTCCTACAATTGAGCTGGCTTCTCAGCAAGTGTCTTACTTTCTGTGGCTGACCATCTTCGTGGTTCCTGCTGGCCTGTGGGATACCCGGGTACTTGTAGCTGTCCTATATATCTGCTGGTCTGCCTTCTGGCAAAAAAGCAGCTATATAGGAAAGTCCAGACCACCTTACCTTTCTCATTCAACCACGCTTATCCAGTCCAAATGACATCCTGATGTCCTCGCTGTAGAGGCTTCAGACATACAGCTCAATGTCATCAATGTCCAGGAGGTGGCTGATGGTCACTCCACTCCTATGACTATATCCATATCCACTCTTAGTGATGAGTTGGTTTAGGGAGTTGAGGCCTATGTAGAACAGCAGTGGGTACAGTGCATCACCTTGGTATAGTCCACACTAGATCGTGACTTGGAGTTGGTCTCCGTTGTTGTTAGGGGACTATTGGTCTTGTATAATGCAAAGCACTCTTATAACCATGTATGGGGCATTGAATCATAGGCTCTTTTTTAGTCACTTCAGATGATACTTTAACCATCTGGTGTTATTTCCCTTTGGTGTTGAGCTGCCCTCATGTGTTGACTTATGTGCCTACTTAGCTTGGTTTCTTAGTTGCTTTAGAGGAGCTTCTATCGTGTGGAGAGGCAGGTAATTTGATGGTGTCATACCCATGTGGGAAATGTGGGATTGTTCTACCCTGTGTTAGCCAGTCCAGATGAGTACCTGCTATTAGTGGCCAATTTATTTGGGCTATTTGCCAGGCATTCATGGAGAGCTCTTCGTTCTTCATTCTTTATTCTAGAGATACTTTATGGTATGATACTCTGCCTATCTGGTATTGACTGGTTCTTTTAATTTTTTGGAAGTTCCTAGAGCCTCAGGTATGGACATCTTGTTGCACTTCTTATCCATCCAGTACCTGTCTCTCATGACATACATAACATTCTTTCAGATTTTCCTGATTTTGGCTTCCAACTTTGTTCTCCACAGGGGGCTTTCTCAACATGAATTCTTGAACTTATACCCAAGTGTTTCTAGGATTACTGCAGCAGTGGCATACACATGAGTTCATTATTTACAGTGATTTCATATTTAAAAACGTTACCTAACCTGTAAGAAAAAACCTTATATTACCACGTAAGTGAAATAAACTCTTAAACTTATTTACTATAAGTCACTGATTCATTTGAGGTCAAATTTCTTATGGTTTTAAAAACACTGGATGAGTATATAGACACACAAACATACCGTCTTACTTCAGTTCAGTGTTTTCAGATGTTTTGACTGTCAACATAGAACCTCTGATCAGAACTCAGGCAGTATTTTCACAAGAAACCATATTCCTTTTCTCTATCACTTCAGAGTCATCCAAAAATATGTTTCTCTCTTAGATGATCCATCAGCGAAGATGAGATTTTTAGGTAAATGGTCATATAAAGTAAGACTTTCCTTTCCTGATCACACTTCATCACATGAATGATAAATACTATACAGATAATATTTACTCTGGTTGCTGTAAAGCGCCTCTATTATAGGAGTACAGTCAAATGTTTGTTTTATGTACTTGTTTTGGTCATTTGCCATTCTTTACACCATAGGCTAACATTCACTTCCTTGTTGTTGGCATATGTTCAAAATTTCATCCCAAGGGCTTTTGGACTTTCCTGCATGTTTTTTCTTCACAAAATAGCGAGGTCTAGAAAATTATAACTTCGCTGAATCTAGTGTTTAATGGGCTGTCTACTATCTGGAAAAAACATGAATATGTTACTTTTGACATATTGCACCGCATGAATGTTTTAGCGGATGAGGTTCCTGGATATTATAAACTCTATGAGTCAGTGCCACTCCTCTTCAACTGTGCAATTTGCATTTGATGATAAAAACCACAAACCACAAGACTGGTTGTCCTTTGGAAATGCTTGCAGACCACATTCTGACTTAAAGCAGCATTTAGTTCCTAATTATACCCTGCTCTGGTCGTAAGCCTGAAGAACAGCACTTTTGTCCTTGATGGAAACATTGTGTGTGCTCTGAGAGGCTGCACACAAGGCAGATAGCTGTGACTGTTGTTCTCTCAAATTAAAAAGGAATCATTCTTGCATTATATAAGTGATTTAATGCAACAACTACAGGCTGTTGCTTCAGTAAAGCAATACAAATGCACCATTTTAATTTTCATCAAAAGCTTAAAAACTACTAATGGTTATGCAACAGTCAAATGCACTAGACATTTCATAATATCTTAAAGGATATCACAAAACAACCAATAACACAAACAAGCAATACTGACAGGTCACTGGGTGCCAATAGTAAAACAATGCATTTCCATAAATGCAGCTTTATGCATGTGAAAAGAGAATTATATATATAAACATAGATTTTAAAGTGGATTTAAAAAACATAGAGCCCTTTTTTGCAAAAAAAAAAAAAAGAGTTTCAGATGCAACATATGTAGCTTTGCAGCACAGACTGGCATTAATGGATTATGAGACCATCTCAGTCGCAGTTTGGCATTAGCGCAGATACCTTTTAAATAACGTCAGTTGATGTCAGACATTCTTAGCAGTGATCAAACTGTATCAATCTTCATTCAATTAAAACTGATTATTCAGCATTTGCCATTTCTTACTTTAATATTAATAAAGTCAGTATTGTGGGTCAACCCAATTATATACCTGCAGATAGCCTTGAACTACAATAATTGTAAAACCTATCTAGGTGAGGTTGCAGAAAGTAGGGTTATGTATTATTTATTAGCATGGACAGCACAATAGACTCATCCATTTTTAAATGAGAACTTCAACAAAAATACATACTGTGCCATGAAAGAAAATCACAGGCTAATGTCTGAAAGCTTTCTAGAGGTAAATTTATCTTTTTCTTTTCTTTCTTTCTTTTTTACAGAGGTTTCATAAATGAATAATGACAGTGAAACATGTCAGGTGAAGTGTCCAGTGAGTTTTTTGTTTGTTTGTTTTTTCAAGTCAAGTCATTCATATCAGCATCTTTACTGTTGCTACATTTGCTTCTCTGTTTAAACAGTTTATTCACATAACATGCAGAGCCTTGTTTAGCTCACTGTCAATATTATGCCTACAGGAAGTTTTTCAATTAGGATCACAAAGCTAACTTTTACAAGCATGCAGATTGCATGTAATCCAGGCAGTGCAATCTTGTCTGTTTACCACAGTCAGCTAGAGCTGGGTACAGGAGGACATGTACATAAAGACAAGAAAGGGGGGCTATAACAACTTATTTCTTTAAATAAAAAACAAAATTTATTAAACAAAATAA